>CM021102.1:48638692-48906212 GCA_007115665.2 Sequoiadendron giganteum | reverse complement strand
TTTGGCCAATCCTTGGCCTCTCACCAATTTAGTAATCTGTATTTCCATATCAAATTCCTGAATTTTGTTGATCCACTTGCACCTTTTCCCTGTCACTTCTGATTGTGTCAAGATGTTTTTGACTGCCATGTGAGGGACATATGCAATTACTTTGGCTCCAACAAGATACGGCCTGAAAGATTTCATAGCCTTTACTAATGCAAAAGCTTGTTTTTCCATTATGTCATACTTCAATTCTGACCCCTGTAGAGATTTGCTAAAGAAAGATATAGGTTGCTCATGACCATCCTCATTTTTCTGTAACATAACAACAACTATTGTATGTAGGGAAGCAAATGAAAATATTTGAAAAGGTTTCTTGAAATCAGGAGACTTCAGGACAGGGGCTTCCTTAATGGCCTTTTTAATGAATACAAAGGCTTCCAATGCTTTTGAGGTCCATTCAATCTTTTGTCCCTTTTTTAACATTTTTGATATAGGTTTGACAATCTCAGCAAAGTTAGATACAAACCTCCTAACAAAGTTAATCTACCCAAAGAAGGATTGGATGGATTTCACATTTTTAGGGATAGGAACTTTATCTATAGCCTCAACTCTCTCAGGATCTATCCTAACTCCCTCCTTTGATACAATGCGACCTAGGAGCTTCCCCTTTGTAACAACAAAATGACACTTCTTAGGGTTCAGACTGATGCCATATTCTAAAGCTTTAGTGAATATTTTTTCAAGGTGTCCTATATGATCTTCAGCTCTTTTTGAGTAAGCCGTGAGTCATCCTGATACACCACCATTATAGCATTGATCAAATCAGCAAATGCTAAGTCCATAGCCCTTTAGAATGTTGCTCCTACATTGGTGAGACCGAAAGGCATTCTCACATATACATATGTTCCCCATCGGGTTGTGAAAGTTGTCTTATACTGCTCGCATTCCTTGACCTTAACCTTGTTATAACCGGAAAAACCATCCATCATTGATAGCAATTCACATCCAGTTACCTTATGCAAAATGGCTTCCATGTTGGGCAGTGGATAGTTATCTTTAAGAGATGCTACATTTAAATTCTTGAAATCTACACACAGTTTTATATCTCCATTTTTCTTTCTAATAGGAACAAGGTTTGATACCCATGTCGAGTGCCTCACAGGTTTGATAATACCTCCATCTCTAAGCTTGGTCAATTCTTCCTATATTTTTGGTTCCAGAGTGGGGTTAATGGGCCTTTGTTTTTGTCTAAAAGGTTTTACATCTACTTTTAATGGAATCTCATGCTGAAATAAATCCTCCTGATATGCCTTGAGGTCTTCATAAGACCAAGCGAACACATGTTTATATTTCCTCAACAATGAAATCAGCATTCTTCGAACAGTAGGGCTTATCTTTTTTCCAATGTATACTTTCCTTGGTGATAATTCGGTCCCCAAGTTTATTTCTTCAATATCTTCCCCTTTGACTGGGGTTTGTTTCATAAGGGATCAATCACTTCCATCGTATACTCTTTACAAAGCTACCAACCCTTTGGGAAGTTTATTAGTTTTGAGCTACAGGACTTTCTTTCCAAACACTGTCTCTTCTCCATTTATTTCTTCTACAAAGGCGTTGAAATCAATTTCTTGAGCCTCGTATTGGTCTATACACTGAAGGAATTTCAAAAGGTTGGTGTCATCATTGAAAACCTGCCAACTATATATGTTGTCAGGTACTACAGGTCTTGTTTTGAATTCTATTTGGGAAACTCCTGCTAATGTAATATCATCTTGTTTTAATGCTACATTTTCCAAAACATTTGCCATTATATTCTTTGATCTATCTACCCAATCAATGGAAAAAGCATCAAATAGTTCAATCGTATCCCATACTACATTTCTGTATTGTTTCAGTCTTTTATTTCTTGCCACATATTTTGATCTGATCTGAGATACAACTAGTTCTGAATCTCCTAAAACTGTTAAGATTTTGATCTTGTGTTTAACAACTAAATTTAGATCAGTCAGCAAAGCTTCATATTCTGCTACATTGTTTGTACATTCAAATGCTAACAAAAATGAATATTTATAAGTTGAACCATCAGGAGATATAAAAACTATACCCGCTCCATTACCCTTCTGGCTGCAAGCTCCATCAAAATACATTTTCCATATTCCTTGTTTATTTTCAGAGATATTTTGATCAATTGGATCTTTGCTTTCCAATTCGGGCTGAGATAGTTCCACTCTAAAGCTTCCCAGATCAACATCATAGAAACAATTAAGTGGTTCTTGAGAAGCATATTCAACAATTTGGTTCACTCTAGGCTCTCTATACAATTTTACCTCTTCTCCATTTACTGGTATGGTGGCATATGACAAGTCAAATTGTACATTGCCTCCTACTACAATAGTCCATTGTCTTGATAGAAGCATCCCAAACTGGGGTGGTGTGTCAATCATGGTTATGTCAATAATGTAGGAAGCTTGTGGGTAAGTTGCTAACCTGACTTCCACATTTTTCATGATTCCCACAACCAGGACAGGCCTGCTATCCATAGCGTAACATTTACCTCCCTCCACATCTATCCATAAACCAAGTTGCTTCATCACCCCTACTGGCATGATATTCATAGAAGCACCTGAGTCTATCATGCAATTTCTTACTAGTTTTTCGCTTATGAGGAGAGTGGTAAAAAATGGGTCAATTTGTGGTGTGTTCATCAGGCAAGCCTCCGGGATTTTTACCTCCTTTTTATTGTTTATCTCTAAGACCTCCTTGTTCCCCGGGCTTTGATTTCCATTAGAAATTAGTTGTATGGTACTTTTCCTATATTCTTTTATTTTCATCATTTCAATTAAGGGCACAGACATTTTCAATTGAGATAGAGCTTGTACAAAATCAAAAGATGTACCTTTGGCTTTGATAGCCCTTTTAGGTTCAGTGCATTCCCCTTTGTTTTCCTCTTTCTCCAGCTTTGAGGTTTGATCTGGATTTTTTTTTCAATGGGAGGTTTCTTGCTTTCCTCCTTAAGGGGATCCCATTTGTTCTCTACTATTTGATTGTTTATTATCAGTTCCTTTTGATGTCTCATCTGATACCTTTTTATTTTTTATGAATATTCCCCTTGGGACACCTTCATCTTTATTTACTATTTTGTTTCTCAAACGATATTTGTTTCTGGCATCCTCCACTGCTGCAATTGTCAATCTTTTAATCTCCTCTTCACTAGGTCTTCTTATATTACATATGTTAGTCTGGTTTGATACAACAGGGGTCTTGATCACTTTCATTTTCCTCATGGTCAGAGAAAACATGTTGCTTTGCCATGTGGACATTGTATTCGTATCCTTCCTCTTCTGAAGATGCATATTCATGCTCCAAAGGGTCAAGTATGTGGGATGTTAAATATACATTCTGGTCTTCAACACCATCATTTTCTTGCATATCTTTCTCTGGTATTGACTGAGTTGTTACACAATGTTCAGGGGAATGTGGTGCATAACAGACTGAACACAAGGGACTTTTGTCTACCATGTATGCCCCTTTTCTTTTCAATGGATCGGGTGTTTCTTTATTTCTTGGTCTCTCATTCATTGGTTTCCCATCTTTCCAGTTGGTACTGTAAGGCATGTCCTATAGCCTGGGTCTTTCATTTCTATATGTGTTCTCCTGTCTATTTGGGGGAACATACTGGGGAACCCTAGGGTTCTCCCTTTTAGAAAACATCCCTCCAACTTTTCTATTATTCTCAATAGTTAGGGCTATCTTTTGGGCCTCAGCCAGATTTCTAGGACCCCTATTTCTCAATTCGTATCCTGTCTTGGGGTCAAAGGCTTTCAAATAAATACTTAAGGCAGCAGGGTCAGCCAACTTGGATGCCTGAGGTATTTTATTATGTAATTTAACAAACCTTTGGTTGAAATCAAAGGCTGACTCATTCTAATGTTTTTGAATTGTCACTAGCTCATGTAATGCAAAGTCTGATGCACACTGATTTCCATATTGTTGGAGAAATTGGTCATGAAACACTCGAATGGAAGAAATGGATGTTGTTGGTAGAATATTAAACTAGTCTCTGGCATCTTCGATTAATGACATCATGAATAATCTCATTTGTACATCCTCATACTACATGTCTAAGTCCTGAATGACTGCTTTAAAATTTCTCAGATGTTCTTCAGCAGTAACTGCATTACTTCTTGTAAATTTAGGGACTAAGTTCCTCCAATTATTGTCCAGGGGGTAGGGATAGATTTGAAACCCAGCTAGATCAAATTGTCTAATCATATTTGTGCATTGTGGGGGGGAATTTTAAAAATGCTAGGGTTGGTAGAGTGGGTTGTTGTTTGCCATATATTGTGGGCCTTGTGGGCCTTCTGGGGGTATATACTATTGATGATGGGGTGGTTGAGTATTTCAGTGTTGTGGTGGAGGATTAGTGTTTCTATATTGGTTTCTAGGTTGATTTCAGTGGGCCTGAGGGGAACTTGGTGGCTTCATACTATTGCTTTTATGCGGGGGTGTGTATTTGGGTGATTCAGTTATTGATGTTTTGTTTTGAGCCTTATGTAACTTCATCTTTCTTAATTCCCCCATTGCTTGAAGTTGCTGTTCATACTGTATTGTGAGTCTTTCTGCATTTTGCTTCATTTGTTCCCACTGTGTATCTTCTTCATCTTGTGCCATAAATTCATGGTTTTCTTTGAATGTCTCATACTCATGTCCTCCCTCATAGAGTATTGCCCCTTGTTCATTTTCATATTCTCTTCTTTTTCTAGCTTCAAATTTGGTCATGTGCTCATCAGCTTTCCCAATGTCTTCTGGATGGAAGGGATTTTCCCTTCCTTCAGGAGTATAGGGTTCTTTAGATGGGATTTCTTGGTTTGCAAGTGTTTCATATGAATTGTGTGTTTCTAGTAACAACATTGATGCTTTGTTTTTTGTTGCTGTGTCCAATTCGTCCAACACTTTCTTACTCTGATTATTTTTATGATTTGACTTTCCTTTATTATCAGGACCGTCCCCCTCTTTGTACAAAGATCTCCTTCCTTGCATGTTATGAGAGACTGTGATGGTCTGAACTCTATGTTGGTTTCTTTCTGACTTGTATCTTATTGTATCAGTTTCAATGTTCTTATTCATTCAGAGTCGCCACCCACTTTTTCTAAAAGTGAGAAAAGATCTTGTGGTTATCTTACCCAATGAGTCAATTTCTTTTAAATTCTAATTATGGTTTTCTCTAGTGACCTTATATGGAAAGGCTGTCTGCTACTAGACAACTCTCTAGTTTCTTCCCCAGTAGAGTCACCAATTTGTTGGGTCTCAAAAATGCTGGTTGCAATGGACCATGAGAGGCTGCCAAACTCTCACTATGTTGTTGGTCAACTGACAAGGCCAACCGGTATGGTTGGGCCCTCTACTCTTAAGGCTCTGCTAGACCTAGGCGAGTACACCTATATGAGTAACATATTTTGAACTTATGCTTCCTACTTGATCTATCTATCCACAAATGGCAACTTAATAATGGAAAGATATGATCCTAATTTGGTATAACTTGTATATGCAATATCAAGGTGTGAATTAATATGTTTTAATTAAAGAGATGTCAAATGAGATGACTAAAACTAATGTAATCTAAAAGGGGGAGACCGGTGCCTTGTTGGGTAAAACAAAATCAAATGATAGCTTTAAATGAATGATTTCTATCTGGCAGGGATTCTAATTATTTGGCATATGATATTAAGTCTATAACTTGTATAAACATGCAGGAATGTAATTATCAAACTCTTCTTAATGATCCAAATGATAATTTCTAGATTACTGTGAATGACTTGAAGGAATTAATCTTTACTTGAAAGAACCAACCAATCACATCACACAAATACAACAAATGTGTATTGATAAACAGAGAATATACTTGATATGTCAATTTAAATAACAAAGAAACACCAATCTTGGAGACAACTTGATAATATTTCAATTAATTCCAAAAAATAATTGATACCAGAATAGCACCACAACATTAAATTCCATTCATTTGATCCTTCAAAATTTATACACACGTCATAGTCTCCTTGAATATCATTCAAAAAATACTTGCAGAGATTTTTCTATTTCTAAAATCTACCTTCTACTACCTTCTTGTTCCATCCTACAACGGATATTTATACATCAGTTTGTGAAAGGTCACGCCTTTTTCAAAAGTCTAAAGCATAAAAGTAATAACAAATTCTCTATCTAACTAATTCTTGTTAAGCCATAAATGGACTGCAGACATATGTTCTGTATAGTCTTGGTGCTCATGAGTATCAGCATCCCCAATTGCATCATGGATCACAATCTCCATCATTATCATTCTCATTCTGTTCACACGCCTCATCTGATATTACGTCCTCCATAGTGGCTACTTTCGACGTCTCTTGGAGTACTCCTTCGCATTCACTTTTGAATTTAGTTGCTTCTTTCATTTTTCCTTCATCATCATATAACTTGGTCAGCCTATTCTCGACAGCCTCTATCAATCCCTACATATCTCCTTGCAACTCTTCATAGAAATCCTTGTGTCTGCGATACAATTGGCATTCTCAATCTCTTCATTGTTAGGAGTGTCCTTCTACTCCAATTCCTCAATTTTCTCTTGAATTCTATTGTCCACCCTTCTGTGTTCCTTTATGGCATCCACAAATTGTGAATGCTTTCCCCAAAGCCTATTTAACCAAGTGATAAGGACAACTTGTCTTCTTTTGATTATTGCAGCAAGTGCATCTGATTTACCTTGAGAATATGTAGTTGATCCTTCCCAATGATCCCTTTTCTATGAACTCTCACCTTGGGTGAGCATCCTTGTTGGCTTTGCTATAGTACTTACCAAGTATTTCAAGCTTTCATTTTCTCTCAACATTCTTTCATTTCCAGTTTTATACATCTCTCTTTCCCTTATCAACGCTTGGATTTGAGCTTTGTTCAACTTGGCTATGTTTATTCTAATATAAGTTTTTGCCACAGGGTCAACTTCCCCAACCTTCAGAGTCATGACATGTCCAAATGCCTTTTCAGTATCAATACTAATTGACGTTTTGTGAGGAGGATATAAGGCCCAAATCATCAATGTCTCATCATCAGTGTTGTATTTTGATCCTGTATATACCTCTATCACCTTTTCTACACTTAGCTTGTGGGTGGCATTGCTATCTTTCAAGAAACTATCAAAAACAAAAGCAAAATTCATATCCAAACCTAGAAAAATCATGACACCTTCCCTTTCAAGCAGCTCCCTTCCTTTTTCAGGGATCATGCTAATCATCCCCCTATCCACTTCATCTTTTAGGATTTTCAACAGTTGATCCTCATTTCCTGGTGTAATATTTTAAACCTGCTCTCTTATCTCTTTTCCTTTTTGCTTATATAGAAATGTTTTAAACTCTGAGGTTTTTATAAATTCACCATCTGAAATGAAAGACCTATAGTCTTCATGTCTCGTATCTACATCCATGGTTTCATCAACATCACTATCCCTAGCAACATATGTATAGTCTTGAGTCCTCATCCTTGGAACTTTCTCAGATGAACTTTGTGTCACACCTGTTTCCGATATTCCTTTAATGGAGGATAACAATTCAGCATCCACCAGCTCTTGATTATGTTTTTCAATCACAATCTCTACCTCCTCTGCCTCCAGGTTTTTGATTATATCATCGGATTTGTAGGGCACATGATGGTATCCTCCGAATTTTATCATTTGTTTTGCAGAGTGAATATACCCTTCAGGATCAAAGTTCTTTCTAACTGGTGGTCTTCTCATGTTATAATGCAACAATTTATCCAAAATCAAATCATAACCATCTTTGGCCAATACAGTGAAATCACTAAGACACAAAGTGTTGGGCATAAAATCTTGTTTCCCATATGAACTCAAGTTCATAACACTGGAATAATCCATTTGCCTAACAATATCTGGGTAAGCAATCCTATCCAGGACAGTTCTAGGCAAAATGAAAGGTGCATCCTCAAATCCATAAACCCTGATCATTGTGGCATTCTCTAAACAATACCAATCCCCCCAATTATGGTTGATTGGACCATTGTACTCTCTAGGCCTAAGAAACCTTTTCACTTCTTCCGATAACGAAAAATCACAAGGATGGTTGAAAAATCTATACAAGGGTTTCACAAAAAACTCTTCAAAATGCAAGAAGTTTGAATTGGAAAACCTGCTCTCCCAAACAACAGTCCATAATTGAACAGGCAATGGCCTACCTTCTTTGTCAATCTGTGAAATTCTCAGCTCCTGGGGTCATAAACCCAACTCTTGTCCGAAGTATAGTACTAAATGCAATAGTAGTGAATAATTCCTGAGATAGAGAACTGAGGTGCCAACTTTTATCGCCATCAAACCCGTATCTAGCTCCTTAGAGATGTGTGCAACATAGTCAAATGATCTTGAGTTATGATATTGAATGTCTACAGTAATCACCATGGGTACAATTTCCATATGTTCAGGAACCTCCATTCCCAACACCTGTCCCACCGAGTAATAAGTGCATTTGAAGTAAGGTTTAAAAAGATCAACATGATAAGGTGGCCCTTCATTGTCCTCCATCGGGATAGGCTTGCCATGACACCTAATTCTGTGCAAAGGCAACCTCCATCCTTTATAGATGGTGTCCATCCTCCTTAACTCACTGTCAAGCTCTTTGCTCACTATTTTCTCATTGCATATTCCTTCGATCCTAAAAACCTCAGCTATTGCGTTCTCAAATATATGTATTAATGGGTTTCCTGACAAATCATATATAGCTTTGCCTTTCAGGTCATAATGTCCAACCATCATCTTTATCAGTTCCACATCAACAAAAATGTTAGGGCATACCAATTTCCCTAAATTAAGCCTCCATGGATTGCATACCGGCTCAAAGTGAGTTCTTCTGTGATAGTGGAACATGAATAACTCATAGCCCCTAATTGGAGTCCAAACATCTCCTATAAATTTGCACCTGTCATCTAACTTGTTAATATCAGCCTTGAGCTATGTAGAACGCCTAGCTCTAGGTCCAGAACCAGGCAATTGATCTATGAGATCCTGATTAAGTTTCCTTTTAGTACCTTCTGTTGGTGATTCAGTCTTTTGCTTCTTTCCTTTTTGTTGGTTACCTTCCCCGGGTCTTTTCCCCTTTGATTTTCCTAAAACAGCGCCCTCCATAGTTCATAATTTTATGAGTTCTGAAGAAAACTTACTGTAACTTCCTACAAACTTAGGTTAGGTAGATGCCTTAATTGCTCTGTTGGTTCCCTTGCTTTCTTTCACTTTGAATACTGTGAGGCAATCATTTCAAATGATCATACCCTGATATGCGAAATCTCATATGCTTCGTGGCGCCATTAATTATCTTTACTTAGATATGAATGCTGCAGGTTTTTTCAAAATTATCACTATCACATCAAGTTTTATATTGGCGAGATATTTCAAACCTTTGGCTGATCTGCCTGCTCAACGTTCATCCATCCACCAAGACGTCCTATAGCTTCCCTGACTTTAAAAGTCTCCCTGATAATTTCTCGCTTTTCACTTTTTATATCACCACTACTCTTACCGAATCAATTATTGCTTAGAATTAATGAATGAGGCCAATAATTCTTATCTCATTCCAAAAATACTTGTTCTCATCGAGATATTTGCTTTATTTTACCTATGTTTCTGAGACTAAACAACTTGTTCCGCCAACCCAATAATCTTTGTTGTCATGTCTCTTAGATCTCCCCACGATGATTTGTCTCTCCGATAAGTTTTCTCTTTGGTGAGACAATGCGCATCGTCTCCCCAAGAGTTCTTATCTTGGTAAGCTTCAGTCTTCGTCAGCGTGACTTGAGGGATCAGTAAGATCTTCAGAACTTTCCTGCATCATTTTTCTCGACGAGTGATTCCTCCTTCACTCTATTAGCAAGACCAGTAGTGCTTTGGGCAGTATTTCAAAATCTCTCTCTTAGGACCAAAGTCTCCTTGATAGATTTCGCTTTTCGTTAGTCGGACCAAGGTAACTTAGCTCGATATGATCTTTCACCATTATACCGATTTCTTTTGTTTTGCCGGTAAATATTATAGACCCAAATTCTCCTTGTGTACAATTTTATCGATATGACATGTCTGATGTTTTGTCGATACTTTGAAGATATGTACATTATCATCGATGAGACCTATATCCACTCATGCCGATATTTCCATATATCCATGTTTTAATGCCAACTGAATTTTATGGGGTTTTATGACAAAATTTAAGCCGGATTCTGTAAAGGATGCTATGTGGGAATCTTACTGTTTGTATGTTTGTGGGATGGTAATAATCATGAAATGTGAATGAAATGGCCAAAATTTAACAGTTCCAACAAGTACCTTGAGTGGACCCCTCCTTTTCATGTTGGGTTCCCGAGGGACCCCTTCAAAAGTTTTCAACGAGATCTATGGCGTCTAGCTCAAGGGTTGTTCGACTAGACCGGTTTCACTTCCTTGTGTCTAGTCTGGGGCAATCCAACTAGACCTGCTTCACATCCTTATGTCTAGCTTGGGGGCAGCCCGACTAGACTTCACTTTTCAAAAATACATCCCTTGAGTGGACGCCTCCTTCCTTTCGAAGGGTTCTCGAGGGAACCCTTTGAAATTCTTACAACTTAGCAATGGTTTGCATGACTGTCTGTTCAGTGGCCTGAGCAACAAATTCCTGACGTGTTCTACCTATGGGTAAACATGTCACCCTCTCTGACTCTACGGAGTCCCCTTTTCTCAGTCTCCTTCATGTGAGATTTCTTGAAGGATACCTCCCTTGCAGGACCGTGAGCCTGTGCGACACTTCCATTTTTCAGCTTTATAGTTCCACGAAACTATGAAGTCCTTTCCTACACTTCTGAGTTCGCAAAACCATGCTCTGCTTCCTCATCGATTTAGGTATACATCTCTTACCTTGTTACTCCTTACTACTCTACTTTACTGAAGAACTCATCAGTACTCGTGCTGGCTAAAGTGGGGGAGAAATGTATGGGCGTGAATTTTCACCCCTAACACAAATTTCCCTTTACCCCTTTACACTTTAGAAAACCTAAGGCGGAGGATTAATTCCACTTAAGCTCGCTACTCACATTACACTTGGTGCCTTGTTTGTGTGTCAATGGAGATGATTCTATCAGGGACGCCTGTGCGGCGCATAGATGTCCATGCAACGCACTTACGTTCCTAGAAATTTTTTGTGGCTGGAGTCTGTAGAGACGTTACACTTCCCATTGGAAGTCGAAGTGTAATGTATCCCATCGGCTGGCTGACCCGAATATAGCCATTTTTCATCCTTTCCTTCATATTCTTCATCTATCCATCCATTCTGGGAGGGTTTTTGCAAGATCGATTTGAGCACTCTCTCCATTTCATTCACTCATCCACAAGCTTTGTATCAACACTTTACACTCCAATGCAATAATTCACTACTCCATCACTCTAATAGTGCGAGCATAGGAAAAACACCACAGAAACAGAGGCTTGAGTTCCTCTCATTTTCTCCTCCACTAGCCTTGAGCACTTTGGAAGGAGGTGGTAAGCTCCTCTTATCTTCTTTATCATTTTGGTTGAGTAAGCACATACTATTTTGTAGTGTCTTTTATTTACATAGATTGTTTTCTCTTTTTTATCATATTATTCCTATCATTAAAAAGTTGGTTGTCTGTGGAGGTGGGAACACCAAAATGGGGGTCTGACTGAGGCAAATCCCTAAACAACCCCCCAACATTTTCCCTCTTTTCTATGTGCAGGTGGAGAGATCTTGGAGCAAGTTGGCAAGAAGATTTTTGTGCGAGATCATCTTCGTCACCCTGGTGATAATTTACTTTCTTTATCACGTTCGTCTACACACTTCATACTTCTTGATCTTATTCTATCATTCTATATAATTTTAAACTAGGTTTGTAGTCCTTATTTTAGAGTATAACCTTGTCTCTCTGGTTTTCTGGCCATACGGACACCAGCTTGTTGAAGGTGTTTTCTGTACAACAACAACTCAGACAAAATATGATATCCTATCTCTCTTGTAAGGTTGATCTCTATGGACAAAGAGATAACCCCAAGGTCTCTAATGTCTAGTCTTGACAATGCAACAAAACAACTCAGAGACAATGTGAAAATGCTAGTAATCACAAAGGGACCTTACTACAAGCAAATGTTGAAGTTAGATTTATCAGATCTAGCAATATGTTGATACTTCAAGACCTAAAATTAACTCAACTGTCGATCTTGGCTAATCGAATTTCTACCTTCAAAAATCTATAAATACAACCCTCTTATGAGTTAGAAATGACCTCAAATCTTAGACTTTCATCCGTAGTTACTATAGTGGCATCTTAGCATTCATAGCATTTCAATTCAATAGTTTAATCTTGTAGCAGTGCATATGCATTTTTATTAATCTCATTCTCTCAAGCTGCTGTTTTAAACAAATGAGAGCAAGCATCTTGAAGCAAATCCTTGGAGATAGAGGACAATGGGACGAATTTGAAGAAACTATGGTTTAGAGTTTGCATTTGCTTTATTTAATTTAATTTCTTCAATCTAATGTTTCATTGGTGTATTAGTTTAGATTCAATTTGATTTACACATTCTAACGTACACATTTCTGGTGCCCACCGTGGGGCCAAGCCCCGCATTTAATTTCTATTTTTACAGATTTTTCTGGTAGGTGACAGACAAAAATCACGTTTTAGCTCATACAAGTCATGGTTCGGCACATATAAAGACTATTTCGACGCATATGATCACTGTTTAGGCGCATACATGTCCCATTTCAGCGCATACGTAAACTCTTTCAGTGCATAGACACTCTATTTCGGTGCATCCCCATGAGATTTTTCGGCGCATACATAACCTATTTCAGCACATACATCTTCTGTTTTGGTGCATACAATTGTAAAAATTTAAAATTTGGATTCCGACGCAATCTGTAGACAGGATTTCAGCGCATACAGTTGTAAAAATTTAAAATTCTGATTCCGACGCAATCCGTGGACAGGATTTTTCTAATGTTATTTTTAACAGAATGAACCAATCCTAGGGTAGACATTCAAATCTTAATTAACCAATCCTAGGATAGTCACCAAACATAATTTTATTTTGGTTAAAATGAATTCCATGTTTTTAGTGAAGCAACATCTTCACTTAGAATAGAAAATTTGTCAATTTGGGATTTAAAATTGAACCATTATTGTTTGTTGAAATTATGGGTAATAGGTCTATGCTCTCCCCTTAACTGGGTGATCAAAATACCAGACTTACCTTTTATTTTCATGAAATTTTTATGCTTTCTTACATCATTTAGAGGGCTTTCTCTTGTGGGAAAAATTACTCACCCAAGAGGAACGACCTAAGTGGGAACACCTAAAGCTAAGGTTTCCAACCCACTTTAATCAAAAGCAAGTTGTTGATGAAAATCCAACTTGACAGTAGTGTGCAAGATAACTATCCCCAAAACCTTTGTTCTAAAGGTTGGGAGGTCTCTCGAGGGAGTATATCTATTTTCCACACTGAACGGATACCCTTACTACGAACCATAGTGTAGAAAGCCAACCATGTTAGTATCCAAACATTATCTTAATCACAGTGCAAGGGGAGGGAAGAATTTGCCCCTAAGACACTCACCACATAGTCGCCATGGATTTTTTCCTCAAGGGATTCAGTATCCACTTTCGTCACTTTGAGTACGCACCTGGAAAAGACAAAAACATGGGCGCCCTCTAGGGGGTGACAAGGATGTGTGAGTCGATGTGATTTTAAGTTGTGGGTTGTGATTACTATGATGACCTATTTGAAAAATTAAGAGTGAGTCTGACTGAAGTGTTTATCTTGTTCAAAACCTGTGGAAATCTCAAGAACATACACTCTTTGTTTAGATTTTAGGATTAACAAAACAACTATTTTCTTCTATGCGATGTTTTTCACATTTAAATCAGATTAAGATCATCCAAAACAAGAAAATTTTATGAAACTGTCAAAACATGTCGGTCTCAGAGGTAATTTAGCGCATCCGTGCTCTATTTCGGCACATCTGTGCTCTGTTTCAGCGCATCCATGCTCTGGTTTAGCAAATCTATGCTTTGTTTAGGCACATCTGTGCTCTATTTCGGCACATTCGGTCTCTATTTTGGCGCATCTGTTTTTCCGAGCCTGTGTGATTTTCTGACTTTCAGAAATCAGGTCTTTTCGGTCTAGTCTTTCCCATGCTCAGAGTTTGGAAGTCTACAACTTTTGTTAAGAAGTCCTTAGAAAGGAAGATTAGAAAGCCCAAGAAGTCTCTTAATTATAAGAAAGTATTGAAGAAGAGGAAATTTCTATATCAAAGTCGAAAGGCCCTGCTTGAACACCAAACCTTTATTCATCGATATCACGACTATATTAGAGGTTTCACTGACGATTATGCTGTAGAACCCTTATATTTAAGATCTTTCTTTGAAAGAAGAGCCCTTTCTCAAAGGCATAACCACAGTCAGCGTATTCATCCTTCTTATATTCCCCAACCTGCAATCACATACGCTACTCATCCAAATAAAATTATGCAATAGAGAACTTAAACACATTAGGAATCCATTAAATTCATCTATCTACAAATCTAAGATCAAACTTCACAAAGTGCAAAATCATCCTTATTTTTGATCTTTGGTTTAATTCCTGCAAACAGGATTTTCATCCTTTCAATTAGGGAATCACGAGTTAAAGATTAAAAATCTGTTAAGTCATAGAATCTTCATTCTATCCTGATTTTCATGACCATTGCACTATTTCTTTCCTTTGATCAAAGTTAGTAGAGTTTGAATAAAGCTTATGCTTGTTACCACGAGATCTCGAAAGCACCTAGAAAAAGATGAAAGTATAGTGAACAACATGGGTGACAATAGTGAGAGGGAGAGAAGCCTCTTAAACAATTCACATACTGAAGAGTTAACGGAAGAAAAGCTCCAATAAGCGGAACAGGATCCTCAATTCCATACTCTTATGGAAAAGATTTTAGAAAGAAACAAGGAAAGATACTTTCTTTCTTTAGCTATTCAAGGAGCCAAGTTACCTGCTGATTTTGACACAGGAGGTATTAAAGAAGATCTTGAAATTCCTCTCAATGATTTTGATGCCCTTACTCAACAGATAAAGGCATTACAAGGACAAATAAAAGAAATGCAAGGGGGCACAACAAAGAAGTATGTTTTGGAAGAAATATGTCCTTATCCATTCGATAAGAGTCTTTGAATGATTCCTTTTCCAAAACATTGTGAAATCCCTAAGTTCAATAGGTATAATGGGAAAACTAACCCCATTGAGCATGTAAGGGATTTCTGAAATATGAGCTTAGAATTTGCTCATAATGATACCTACTTAATGCAGTTGTTTCCACAAAGTCTGGGTGGACAATCCATGGAGTGGCTTTCAAAGATCACTCCCCCCATCAAAACCTTTGAAGAGTTGATGAATAAGTTCATATCACAATACTCTTACAACATTCAACACCAGATAACCATGCTTGATCTTTGTAAGATAAAATAAAAAGTAGGGGAATCTTTCACTACATTTTTGCAAAGATGGAGAAGGGTGTTTGCTAGATATTCTCGTCCTATTCCAAAAAAGGAAAAGATGGAGATCTTCATCGATAGTCTTAATCAAGAAATGAGTTACAGACTAAACCTTCATTGTCCTCCATCATTTGAAAAATTGATTGAAAACACAATTACTATTGAAGGTGCATTGATCAAGTGTGGAATTCTAAAAATTGATAAAGAGGGTTCAAATTCGTACAACAACAACAACAACAACCATAATAACAACAATGACAAGTCATGATTTTGGACTCGAAATAAAAATGTTGTGAATGATGGGGTAGTGGGTGCTAACAACATGAATATGAAGCCCACCATTCTTAATGTGTCAGGTGTTCAACGTAACAATAATACCAGAAATTCTAGCACCCAAGGAAATTTTTCTAATCAGGGAAGCACAAATATCACTCGTGGAAATAATTTTGGAAATAATCAAAATTTGAATGCGCCCAGACCATCATATTTTTCAAGTCGACGGAGTTTCACTCCCTTGGGCCAATCTTTGGAATCCATTCTCAAAGAATTATTGAATCAAAACGCTATTACATTGCCACCACAAAAGGATTATGAGCCTCGAGTTAAACCACCATCGTGGAATGATTCACAGTTCTGTGATTATCATAGGTGCAAAGGTCATAAGACAAACAGTTACCAAGGGTTAAAGAATATTGTTCAAGATTTGATTGATAACCGTACCATCACAGTTGAGGGACATAATGTCAATAATGATCATCAAGCATTCAAGAATCCACTCCCTAATTATCACAAAGGGGAATCCTCGAGTGACAAGGGCAAGAATGTTAATAACATCAAGGACATTGTTATGAATCATATCTATACTGATGACCCTCAAATCAATGCTATCTGAATCAAAGGTAAGCCAAAATATTGAGAGGTCAATGTCACGACAAGGGGACAAGCCAAGATCATTGTCAAAGGCGGCTCATCTAAAGCAGCAATTCCCCCTCCAAGTCAATACAATTTGGTTGAGCAATTATGAAAAATGTCAGCCCAAATCTCTATCTTGGAGCTTTTAAAGTTATCACCTGCATATAAAGACATTCTGGAAAAGGCTCTCATCGATACAACTGTATCTCCTAATCTAGATACCAATAAATTTCAAGCCATGGTGGGACACTTGTCCTCCAACACATGTTTATCTTTTTCTGAAAGAGATGATTCATCCATAACCCATCCGCATAATTCATCACTCTATTTAGAAGTCATGGTTAACAAAGCCCGCATTAGACGTGTTCTTATAGATGGGGGAGCTGGATTAAATATTTGTACTTTGAAATTGGTCATAGCTTTGGGATATTCAGCAAATTCTATAGATCCATGGACAAAAATTACAATCAAGGCCTATGATGATGAGGAAAGGACGTCCAAAGGTCTCATCATGTTACCAATTAGAGTGGGACCTATTGTGAAGAATACTTTTTGTCAAGTTCTCGATCGGGATCTAACCTATAACATACTATTGGGTCGTCCATGGATCCATGACATGCAAGATGTTCCATCTACTTATCATCAATGTTTGAAGTTTCCATATGATGGACAGGAAGTAACAATACCCGCTGATCACAATAGCAGTCAAACTTGTTCTAACCTAAGAGAAACTCAAGACACATTCGTCCCACATAATAGAGAGGCTTTGGCCATCTCTACCTCCAAAAACAAAGAACAAGTGCAAGAAATGATAAGCAATTTTGGCACCAAGTTAAAATTGAAAGATAATGGGGTGGGAGAATATTCTTTATCTCTCTCTAATCTACCCCTATCTCCAAGATCCCATGGTCAACCCTCAACATCTACACAACAGGCTGTAGCAGTTTTAGCCTCAACTTCAACCCCCATCACTAAATTTAATGAGATGTTTATCAAAGAAACTAAAGGAGAAGATAGAGCTATTCTTGATTGGCTCTATAAAGATGAAGAAGAATCTGTACAACATATCAAGTTACCCACACAATAATATGGAAAGGGTTATGCTATCATGCAACAGATGGGTTATGAAGGAAATGGCCCTCTAGGTAAAAGGAAAGAAGGTATTATGGAACCTGTCCAATTAAAAACAATCCACCCAAAAGATAAGACTAGGTTAGGATATGGTGAGGATACTAAAGAAAAAGGAGCGCAAATATCATCAAGTGAGGAGTTAGCTGAAGCTATTCTACAAATTCAAGAAAACAATTCTGACACTGACTCCAATGAATATGAATGGGACATCATCTTTGATGATCAATTCTGGAGGGATAAAAAGGTAGATGTCATATACAAATTCTCACCTGCATTCTTACAAGGAGAAAGATCAAGACCTCCGTTTGAATATGTCGTACAAAGCGACTAGGATTTTAGTGAGACCAATTCGATTCAAAGTGAGATAGATCATTCTGAGGAAGATATCATCCTAGACTTCTCCCATAATAACATTGACAATAACATCATGACCCTCACAACCAATGACCTTACTCATCCTAATGATCTGTTACCTTTGGTTCACCCTAAACTCATTGATTGGGAACAAATTGCGCCCATTGATGTTCCAACATTTCCAAATGATGAAACCATAATAAACTTTCTTTGTTCATCCCATCCTAAAACAAGTTCCACTGGGGAATCACCAGATTAGAGCTTTCGATAGGAAAGTGCCAAGTTTCTCAGCTATGAAATAAATAATATAAAACAAAGATCTAATGGTGAAAACCTAACAAAGGCAGTATTAGATCAAGAAAAGAGGAAAATAAAAAGCGTATCCAATGGTGAAAACCTTTCAAAGGCGCTAGAGGATGGGAAACTTGACATTCTTCTGGAATATTTTCAGGAAAGATCTTCCATTCTAATTGAACCAACAGAGGCACTCAATATAGGTACTATAGAAAAGCCTAAAGTTTTGCAATTGGCTGCATCTCTGACAGATGAAGAAGTACCTAAATTCAAAGAGTTTATCAAAAATAATCAAATCAGTTTTGCATGGTCCTACGCAGATATGCCTAGATTGGATCTAGATCTCATCATGCATCATCTATTTATTACGTCGGGGGCAAAGCCTATAAAACAAAAACTCAGAAAAATGCATCCACATGTGGCATTGTTGGTTAAAGAGGAATTAAAGAAACTCTTAGACGTTGGATTCATTCGGTCCATGGACTATGTGGAGTGGATCTCCAATATCGTGCCTGTTTTGAAGCCAGATAGAAGGATAAGAATTTGCACAGATTTTAGGGATTTGAACAAAGCATGTCCTAAAGATGACTTTCCCTTACCAAACATTGATATGATTATGGATTTAACTGTTGGACATGCAATGTACTCACTGATGGATGGATTCTTAGGATACAACCAGATAAAGATTGCACCAGAAGATCAAGATAAAACAACATTTACATGTCCTTGGGGTACCTATTGCTGGAACATAATGCCATTTGGATTGAAAAATGTAGGAGATAACTACCAACGAGCAATGACAACAATTTTTCACAATATGATGCATACATTCATGGAGGATTACGTTGATGATCTTCTAGCTAAGTCTAACACTAGAGAAGGACACATTGATATCCTATCTAAAATTTTCAAAAGAATGGAACAATTCAAAGTAAGACTTAATCCAAAGAAATGTGTCTTTGGAGTGAAATCTGGAAAGTTACTAGGTTACATTGTGTTAGAAAAGGGAATTGAAGTGGATCTAGCTAAGGTACAAGCAATTCTTGATATGCCACCACCAAGGAACATTAGTCAACTACGCTCTTTACAAGGATGGTTACAATCCATTCGCAGATTCATTGCTCAACTAGCAGATAAAAGTCTACCATTTACACATCTCTTACATAAGAATGTTCCATTCAAGTGGGAGCACAAATGTGAAGCAGCATTTGATCAAATAAAGTAGTATCTCATGAATCCGCTAGTGTTGACTCCACCAATACAAGGTGTGCCTCTCATATTATATATCGCTGCCATAGAAGTATCTTTAGGAGCATTATTGGCACACGAAGATTACTCAAGAAAAGAACGAGCTATTTATTACATCAGTCGAACCTTAACAAGTCACGAGCTAAATTACACCTTCATTGAACAAGCTTGTTTAGCAGTGGTGTTCACTTCTCAAAAGTTGCGACACTACATGTTAACTTATACAGTGAAGTTGGTGGTTAAGATTGACCCATTCAAATATCTTCTAAGTAAGGCAACCTTAACTGGCAGGTTAGCTAAATGGGTTATGATCTTAAGCGAGTTTGATATTTAGTATGTGTATTGAAAAGCTATAAAGGGACAAGTAATTACAGATCAATTAACAGAAGCACCAATGCTAGTGGAACACCCAATACATGTTGATTTTCTTGATGCCGACATTTTTGCAGCAGATATCCAACAGTCATGGTTACTTTACTTTGATGGTTCTTACACTCAACATGGTTTAGGAGCAGGACTTCTTTTTATTACACCTCAAGGACATACAATCCCAAAATCTTATCAGCTAATGTTTCCTTGCACAAACAACATAGTTGAGTATGAGGCATTGATAATCGGCATGAGAATTGCAGAAGATTGGAAAATCGTAGAACTCCAAGTTTTCGGTGACTTACAACTTGTTATAAAACAAATCAATGATGAATATCACACTAAAGATGACAAGTTGATACCTTACAAAAGAATGGTGGAAGATCTCAAGAAATACTTTGTTAGCATCCAGTTCATACAGATTCCGCACATTGATAACAAAGCAGCAGATGCTATGGCTACAATCGCCTCTCTACTTCAATTCCCATAGAATAAAAAATGGTATGATTTCCTGGTGGAACAATTGTTTTCTCCCACCCATGACAATCCTGAAATGCAAATAATTTTCCATCTTACGAGTTCTAACTCTTCCCCATATGACCAAATTTACACTTACTTGAAGGATACTACTTTACCCTTAGGCTTGTCTAGGAACCAAAAATGAAATTTCATTCGTCAATCATCTCGTTACACCTTAATTGTTGACGTCTTATACCGGAGTGGTCTGGATTGTATCCTCCTTAGATGTCTTGAATGCGACGAATCGAAAAAGGCCTTACAAGAGGTCCATGGTGGAATTTTTGGGACACATTCAAGTGGACTAACCTTAGCAAAGAAACTTGTAAGATTAGGATACTACTGGCTGACCATGGAGAAAGAATCATTCGCTTTTGTGAAGAAATGTGCAAATTGTTAGATTCATGGGAATCTCATTCACGCTCCTGCTCAGGAATTACAACCCTTCACCACAACATGACCTTTCACTCAGTGGGGATTGGATTTGGTTGGCAAGATACATCCATCTTCTTCAAATGGACATAAATTTATCATTACAGCCATTGAGTATTTCACTAAATGGATTGAAGTTGTTCCTCTAACAACAGTTACAGGCAAACAAATCTCTTCGTTCATTTTGAATTATATCATTTGCAGATATACCATTCCTAATTCCATTATCATAGATAATGGTAGACCCTTTAAAAATCAGGATGTTGATGAACTGTGTGAAAGATTTCACATCCAACACATGTTCTCTACACCTTATTATCCGCAAGGGAATGATCAAGCTGAAGCTTCAAACAAAACAATTCTAAAGATTTTGAAGAAAACAGTGAATGAAGCAGGTCGTGATTGGAATGTCCAATTGAATTAGCATTATGGGCCTATCGAACAAGCATTCGCACACCAACAGGAGCTACTCCTTATGCATTGGTCTATGGAGCAGAGGCTATTCTACCACTAGAAGTTGAGATTCCTTCACTTCGAGTATCACTCAAAGGGTTAATCAATGACGAAGACTACAGAGTATCAAGGTTGCAAGAGCTAGAATTGCTTGATGAACGGCGTCAAATGACGGTAAATCATTTGAAGGGGTATCAACAAATTATGTCCCGCAGCTATAATCACAGAGTCAAACCACAAAATTTTCAAGTGGGTGATTTGGTTCTCAGAGAAAACCCTCGAAATCAACAAGATCGGGAAAAGAAAGGCAAGTTTGAACCAAATTGGCTGGGCCCATTCGTTATCGTTGCAACATACGGATCGGGGGCATATCAGTTGTCAACAGCAGAAGGGGACATGTTTGAAGATCCGATCAACAACATTCATCTGAAAAGGTTCTACACCTGAGAAAATCAAAAACAATAAAAATAAAAAAATAAATAATAAATAATAAATAAATAAATTGCCTTGATGAAAACCTAGCAAACAGGCGTCTTGGTAATAACAAAAAATCATAAAATCAAGAAAAAGTGCAATAAAAACGAACAGTGAAAACCAGGCAAATAGGCATTGTTTGTGATTTTATTTGGCTCTCTCATCTATTAGGATTCATTCTGCATATGCATCCTTTTCATCAACATCGCATCACACACCCCACCATTGCATTTGCATTTGCATCATTCTCTTTGGAATGAAAAGGATCTCATCATGGCTTGATGATTTGAGGATTATCCATCGCAACAGTTGTGTTTAGCAAGAGTCAGAGTACAAGGTCACTAGGGGGCAGTTCGCTTTTCTAGTAGGTAGTCAACAACGTGTCTAGCATCAGAATGTCAGAAACAACAGTCTTGTCCAGTTAAACTGAGCTTACATGATTATCTTGACAGATGATTTAAAAATAAATTGGATGATCTTAATCTAAATAAAATGAATGACAAACTTAAAGCAATAAGTTGCAAATTGTTGTTTTGATATTTGATGACATCATATCTTTGGAGTGATTCAATGATGTACTGAAGTAGAATCACAAAGAAGAAGTATGATTTTTCTTTGCTTGTTGTCTATAAGTTAATCATTAGTATGATGCAAATTGTTTGCGAGACATGCTCTACAACGTAGCATTGATGACATTTCGGAATTTGCTTAGGAAAATGGTTAACTTTTGTCTGTTTATGCAAACAATACTCAGGTCATCTTGGTTCAATTATACCATGATGCTTGTATTAACTTGCTACATCAAACATTATGAAAGCAGTACTCAGGTCAACATATCAAAAGACTCAATGATGACAACTAAACACAACAGGAAATGGCAACAAGGAGAATGGATCATTATTTCATCTAGGGTTGCATAATTCATTTGCATTTCGAGGTTCTTTTTAAAATAGATTTTTAAGGGTGGATCACATTCTTAAATATATTTTTCGGACAATGGTTAAGTAGGACTGGACATTTGGTACATCTCA
Organism: Sequoiadendron giganteum; assembly: GCA_007115665.2. Classification (NCBI taxonomy): domain Eukaryota; kingdom Viridiplantae; phylum Streptophyta; class Pinopsida; order Cupressales; family Cupressaceae; genus Sequoiadendron; species Sequoiadendron giganteum. The sequence continues at coordinate 48,883,446 of CM021102.1, read as the reverse complement.
TTATCATTCACATTCATTTCACATCATTTTCCCATTATCATTATCATTGCACTTGCATATTTATATCATCATCATTTTATTATCATATCATTTATTCATCATGATCATTATCCATCATTACAAATCACATGCATGATCGTTATCTTAAATCATTCATTAACATATACATTTACATATTTCACACATATTCATAAATAAAATTGCATTCATTTCATTTCACATTATCACTTAGGTTATTATGATCATTTTTTTTATTACATCATATATCATAAGTTCATTACATAAATGCATTTCCATTACATCATTATGATCATCATACATCATATTCTCTCATTTCATCATAAAGCATTTACATCTTGCATCATACATTCATTGAATACATCAAAATCATTTAGATCATTATTACATCATCATACACCACATAGCATATAAAAAATAAAAAATAAAAAAACATGTGCATAAATCATCCATAACACGTGCATAATCAAATCACCACTGCATATAATAGATCTCATCAAAACAAATGTCCAGGAATACAAGGATATCAAATGTTTCAAAAATATATATCACATATAATGGCATGGATGTGTACAAACTGCTCATCATTGAGGGGCATATGGTCGTGGATCATGACTCTTGCTGCCTCAAGAGGTAGCGGGCCTCGATGGATCTCTGCTCCTAGAGGCTCTGATCTCTCATCTGACCAACTGACCCACACTCATGGTCGCACTCCTAGAGTGGCTTCGTGAGTGAGTCTGAGTCCAAGTACCTGACTGGGTAAAACCTATCCACCACTCAAGTGGCACTGCCTCAAAATATCACATCCTGTAATACTCGGCCTCCTGAGCAGTCTCTAAACCCTCTGCCACAACCTCTCTAATAGAGGTGCTCTCCATTGATCTCAGTAGTCTCTTGGCTACCCCCTCAGCCTGTATGCATCGCTCCCTGAAGCTGTCTCTCTTAGCTGTGAGTTGAGCTATTTGTGGGTTAGGAGGTGGTGGTTGTGCTATCTGTCCTTGTAGTTGACTAATGGTCACCTATGCCTGTGCTAACTGACTTCGAAGAGTCTAAACCTTAGCCTTTAAAGTATCCACCTGTCCCTGAGACGGAGCTCTGATAGTGATACATGGCGCTGAAGTGCTGGCTTGACCTACTGCACTGGATGTCCATGGCCTCGTCCTGAAGGGAATATCGAAGAATAATCTCTATCTCCCACCACCCCCATCACCCCCACTGTCTGAGTCGTCTGACTCCTCATCCATCTCATCATGCTTGGAGCTCTCATCATTCACATCCATGGCCACTCCACCGATCTCTGCGGCCTATTCTGCCTGCACCTGTCCCTGACCCTATGGTTGCCCTGTTGTTGGATGTCCCTGTGGCTACTATCGCCCTGCCTGAATAACTAGACCTCCCATCAATGGGGCAGGCTCATCTGGACTGGTAAATCAAGGAAATGGATGTGTATAGAAGTATGCAGCATAATCCTCTATCATCCCTGCATCTATGACCTCTGGCCGTACAGTCCAATCCTCCAGCTGTAACTCAAATTACTCCTCTCTGGCTACCTTAATGGTCAAAACTGGCCCCCACTCTGGTACATCCTCCCGATGCCTGGCATAGTGTGCCACCCCCTATGGCATCATCTGTACCCATCCAAACTACCTCAGAACCCTTCGGCCTAGAAATCGGTCAATGATGAATGTGGTGCGCCCAATCAAGTATCTAGACCTCGTCACATATGGTAGCTCTATGTCGTCTGCCTGCCATGGGTCACAATCCACATACGGTCGCCAGATGACCGTATCCAAATCATCAAGTACCCATCAGCAGTACTCCAATTTTCCCAGCCTTGGCTGAACAAGGGGCCCTGTATATGCATAAGCATATGGGAATCCGATGGGGCGATCTCTCCTGAAAATGGGGCGTGTAATCACAAAGTGCTCCAATGTGAATAACTGTAAAAGAGTCACCCCACAGGAGAGACTCTTCCCATCTGTGTACACAACCTGATAGAGGTCATGGTATAGATAGGCAAGATCCTACCCCACCCAACTGATAGTCCCTTTGCCCTATGATCAAGACTAAGGAAACCACTGATCATCCCTGCTAATACTGAAGGTAGTGGGGCATATCTCTCCATCATCTCCTTCCAAGGAATCTTAGATCCACATACATGAGGATCCTGGAAGATCTGTCTCAGTACATTTGTCCCCCCAATCTCCTTGTGATCATAAATCGCAAGCTCTCGAACTACAGGAATACCCAAAATCCTGTAAACATCCTTCAGAGTCACCGTGATCTCTCCTGTCAGCAAGTGGAAGGTGTTATGCTCGTTGTGCCACCGTTTCGCTAAGGCAGTCAACAGAGCCCTATTGATCCAATACTGCGGGATACTCAACAGAGCTCTCAAGCCACACTGATCTATCACTCCCAACTCCTCATGGGACAGTCGGGGAATCATCTCCCATGTCTGCGGAAATCTCTCTTTGATTTGGAGGAGGTTAAATTCCTCCTTTACAATATCATCAAGCAAGCATGCACATCAATCAGCAATGGATATCATCAATAAATCAGTACATCAAGAAAATTTCAAATCAATTCCATTTGTTTTTCATATCACATGGAAATAAATTTAATAGTCATCATGACTTAATTTGAATTTCAAACAAGAAAGCAAATCTATCAATAATATTTGTTTTTCATATCGCATGGAAACAAATTTAACAATCATCGTAACTCAATCTATTTGACTTTCAATCAGGAAAGCAAATCTATCATTTATGTTTGTTTTCATATCGCATGGAAGCAAATTTATTGGACCTATTTGTTCTTCAAGCATGAAGACAAATTTATCAAATCTAAATCATTGATGATATTCAAAAGCATAAAATTTGTTGTCTAAATCTAGCAACAATCATCAAGCATGCATCAATTTTTTTCTTCAAAAAAGTGAAATTCAGCAAAAATCCACGAATGTGATAAAATAGTCAATCAATGCGCTAAAACCATGGATGCACGAATTTATTCCATGGATGCACGAATTTATTCCATGGATGCGCTAAAATAGTCTATGGGTGCACGATTTCATGGATGCGCTATGTCATCACACATATGCGCTATAATAGTTCATCTATGCGCTAATTTATCATTTTTCGTAGGTAGGTTTCATGGATGCGCCATTTGATCTATCCTATGCGCTAAATCACCTATGCGCGACTGTTTTGCACCTATGCGCCACTTTGGATGTGCTAAATTATCTACCATATGCGCTAAAATGCCAATCGTATGAGCTAAAATAGAATTTTCAAAATTTAAAAAATTTGAAAAAGCATCCAAAAATCATTAAAAATTTTACAGAGAGGTTTGGATCGACTTACCGGAGGTCCATACGTAGGTGGTCTCTGATGACGACGACCTCACTCGAATCTGTGATGCTCATACGAGATCGGCATGGCTTTTATCTCTATCAGAGCTCCAGAAATCCTCAAAGGTTACTGTTCAAATGAAAGTGACTTCTTACCTTTTTCACGTTTTAAAGGGGTAAAAATAGCATTAATTACTATGCAAAGTGCTATTTCGAGAGTTAAATCACCATTTTTTTCTCCGAAATCATCTAAAAATCTTCCAAATCAATCTCATAACCATTCTCATCACGTGATTTATCTCTCGAGGGGGCATATAGCATCATCAGTAAATTTTTCAAAGTTAGGGGCAAATTCTTTGAAGCAATGCGTAAAACACATCACTTCAAAACGGGGGAAAATGTACACATCTAAAATTGGTCACGGTTAATCAAACCTGTTAATTAATTAAATATGAGTTATTTAATTAATATTCTTAAGTCATCTACATATAAAAAATTTAATTATTTATTTATATTGTTTATTTTCCAATTCTGCTAATTTAATTAAATAAATAAAGTTTATTTAATTAATGCTATCTTCTTCTTCATTAATTAAATAGATTTTACAATTTATTTACATTAATTATCACAAGTTTAAATTCTAAATTTAAATGATATTTCTCTCTTCCCACAAAATTAAATATTCTTAATATTTAATTAAAAGGCTTTTTCTATTCTCACATAATTAAATATTTTCAATATTTAATTAAAGCCTTTTCATATTTCTTTCACACATAATTGAATATTTATTTATTTAATTATGAGAGACACCTTTCAATTTGTCTCTTCATTCTCCATCCGTCTCTTAAAATTCCATCTTCTTTTCAAATTCTCGATCTCTCACCGTTCATTCTAACAGGTTTGAACTCGACCGTCGATCTTGGCTAATCAAATTCCTACCTTCAAAAATCTATAAATACAACCCTCTTATGAGTTGGAAACGACCTCAAATCTCAGATTTTCATGCGTAGTTACTATAGTCGCATCTTAGCATTCATAGCATTTCAATTCAATAGTTTAATCTTGTAGCAATGCATATTCATTTTTATTAATCTCATTCTCTCAAGTTGCTATTTTAAACAACTGAGAGCAAGCATTTTGAAGCGAATCCTTGGAGATAGAGGACAATGGGACGAATTTGAAGAAATTGTAGTTTAGAGTTTGCATTTGCTTTATTTAATTTAATTTCTTCAATCTAATGTTTCATTGGTGTATTAGTTTAGATTCAATTTGATTTACACATTCTAACGTACACACTTACAAATAAGGCATAACACCAAACTTATAGAGAACCCCCCAAGACATGTCGGCTCAATTAGGGTTTACAATGATAAACACCACACAACAGGTTGGCCAAAAGATATTCAAAAATAACATGAAATGTGCAATTTGCACAAATTTCATCCAAGTTGGCTTGGGGTCTCCAAAAATCGGTTTAATGCATGTGAAGGAAGAGGAGAAAATAATAGGGAAGCACAAATTCTGATGTAGCCCTGCATTAACTACTTCCCCCATTTATCCTTAGCTCACTCCACTTTATCATGCACCAATAATAACACCCTATCTAGGTTGGCAACAGGTGGCATAGGCAAAACCCTAATTCTCCTCTCAATGAATTTGATGTCATCTCTTGATTGCTTCACTATATTATCCCAATCAGCCTTATTTATTTGATATTGATCAATGACTGCAATGTAAGTTGTAGCATCATCCAACTGATGTTCAGTAACAAGGCCCTCATTGATTGGAGAGTAGACATCTCACCACCATTTCCTCAACTGCTCCAAGTTAAGATGCTTCGGAGCAAACTTCTTCCTCCTTGTCATCACTTCAAAGAAAGAGATACACTTATCATAGATACCAGTCAAAGTGTCTTCAATCTGCCTTCCCTATTTGCATATTTTCTTTGAGGCCTTTTGTCTCATCTGCAAAATTTCAAACCACTCCCAAGGTTCTGCAGATCTTGAGGAAGGAAGAATTCCATCCTTCACCAATTGGTCCTCGGTGTACTCCATGATAGTCTTTTTCTTTTACAGCAGGAGATCTACATCTTCCTTATCCTGGGCTAGCACAGTCTTTAGCCAATCTATTGATCTCATTGCATCCCCTGCAGTTGAAAGGATGTCCTTAATGGCATTATCTCCCTTGTTCTGCACTCTCTATAACCAATTGAGTATAGCATGTGTGGTTCCCTTCATCCTTTCCAGCTCTGATATTGTTTCCTGAGGTAGGAAGCCTACAATAGATGAGGAGGAACTGATGGATTACAAAGGTTTCATCAACTCTTGCAAATATTTCTTAAGTTTCTCATTTTATTTCTCTAACTCATGCTTAGTCTACACATCCTTCCTCAATTTGACAAGGATCACAATACTGGAGCCTTCATACTCCTCAATGTCTTGCTCCATGGAGGCATTCCCTAGATTGATAGTCTGCACATTATAATCTTTTCCAGTCACCTCATCTCTATTATTATCAGGAGCAGGAGTAGCAATATGGACCACTCTATTGTTCGCTTCATCCCTCGCAATCCTAGAAATGACTCCGGCTTTCCTCTTTGTCTTTCCCTTTCCAATATTAGCTAGTACGTCATCCCAATTGGGAGGAGTGTCATCTACTACAATCTGTTTGCTTTTCAACTCTTTATCTAACCAGCCTGGAAAAATAGATTATGGTTGTACCTTATCTTGCATATCTTGTTCCTGTTGAACACTGGGTGCACCCTTTTCACTGCTTGGCTCCTCATGGATCTCCCAAACTGAATCCTCCTTTTTTTTATAGTGCTCCTCCCCTTTTTCCTATGCTGGTGAGGAAATCTTGGCTGGTATATCCTCCTTTTGAGGGGATTGATCCTCATGAACTTCTACAGGTGAATTCGCATAAGATACCAAAGGAGACTGCATTACTTTGTCTATTACTACCTCGACATTGTAGAGATCACGTTCCTAGAATTCTTCCTCTTCTAGGTCCTTAGGACCCTCAACATCTTTTGGTTCATCTGGCACACTGCAAGTCTCATGAAAAGGAGGGATGTCCCCACGCTCAGTGGTAGGAATAGTCACAGGAACACTTCCTTTAGGTGCAACATCTTTGGGGGAAGGAGTCCTTGACCTCCTAATATACACCTGTGTCTTCTCACCTGAGCTCTCTACCTCCACCACAGGTGGCTCAGCCTCTTTATCTACCTTAGAAGCTTTCTTTTCCTTTTGTGACAACCTCACAAGTCTCCTTTTCTTAGGTAAAGGAACACTGGCATATACTTCTTCTTTTTCCTCTTCATCTTTCTCAACCCCCTTCTTCTTTGAGACATGCCTCCCCTTCTTTGCTATGGGATTTCTCTATTTACCTGCATCTCCTGCCTCTTCTGCATGAACATCTTTGATTTTAATTTTGAAAGGAGATCCCACCTTGGTTTTACCTTTGGGGCCCTGTTCATGTGATTCTTCAGAAGCAGATTGAGACTCCAAGTCTCCCATGAGGTCATAGGTGCATTGCACACCTTCACTTTCCAACTCTAACAACCTATGCTTGAGCCATAACTTAGTGTACTTAATTACTGAAGCCATGATTTGTCCTAATTCTATCTTTTCCTCCTCCAGCCAATCAACCTCTCCAATAGACTTGTCTTTCACATCCTCAAAGATATGGCCTTGAATCAAATTCCCATCCTTCTCAACCTGATCAGGAACAAATTTTATGTTGTACAACTGTACTAGGCTCACTGGCAGCTTGGAGAACTTCTTCTTTCTGACTTCAAATTCATCACTAATGTTAGCCCAATAGTCCTCTATGTTATCCTTGTCGCTATACTCTCTGCTAGCCTTCTTCTGTGCTTCACTAGTTATATCAAACCTGGATCTTTTGGAATGGAAGGAGAGACCAAGAGTGCTCATTTCTTCTTCGGAAGCGTGGGCTGATTGGATAGAAGGGCATACTTCACTAGTGCCTATCTTTAGAGGGAAGTCATTACCAAATCCGGTCTTGTGATTCTCCCCCTTTACAATTACATCAAAAGTATAACATGGTCTGTAGGATATCTTGGGAGTCTATATGGAGCCCTCTAATAGCCATCAATCCTTATGTAAGAGAAGGTGGGGAACTGAATCAACCAAGCTCCAAACCTTTTGACTAATTCCTTGGCCTTGTCCGAAATCTGATCATGCTCAGCACCCTACAATAGCCAAGTGATGTACATGGTGAATGCATCATTCAACCTCTTATAGATTCCAACACCCAAGTGTAGTTGCAAACATACTTCATAAATTACATCTTGCCCAAACAAACATCTGGTGCTCAGTCCCTTGTATGGGTGAAACCTTGCAAGTGCATATACCAAATAAGAGTTCATTGTGAATGTATTTGTCTACAGGATATTGCACATCTGCTCATATATCATTGCACTTATAATGCCTGCCCAGTGGTAATCTACACCTTGCTCCATCTGTGCAATGACATTGAACATCCAACTCTCAAATACTCCTATACACTTTTCAATCCTACTACTCTGTTGAGGAGTGTGATAGCATCATAATACTCCCTCTTGAACTTTAGGCAGAATAGTTGCTTGGGTAGCTTAAAGAAGTGGGACTTGGGTTTCTCCAACCAAGAATTGATAACCTATTGGGACTTGATGACATTCTCCTCATAATGTTTCTTCTCTAAATCCATGTCGAAGGGCACAAAATGAGACTGATCAGGCATGTCAAAGATTCGATCTATAGATACAGGGTCAAAGTTTTCCACAATTATTCCCTAAGGACCAAATATCCTTTGTGTACCCTTGTCATAGTGCCTAGCACACTCTAGCACCAACTCATAACACTGGACCGTAGAAGGAAATCCAGCCACATGTGCCAACCCAGAATCCAATGTCCTTCTGGCTAACAAAGGGAGGTTTTGTGTTGCCATCCCTACCTTGAATTCCTCATAGTCCCACATTCCAACATTTGTATCAGTGATCCCCAACCAGATGGAAGTCAGTTTGCTATTTGTGATTCTACTCTTTATGCCCATTTTAACTCTCTTTGCCTTGGAGATAGTTGAACCTTCAACATTTGGATCGATCACCTTTCCTTTGCTCTGCCCAGCAACAACCTGACTTGGTTATGCCTGCATACAATAAAGACACCAAAATAAGATCCATCATATCATAAAGTTTAGCTAAATCCAATCACAAATGATAAAATCATTCCTCAATACAAGACCTATGATAAGAAAAATGCTCAAAACCCTCATAAAATTAACCATCTCAAAGCTCAGGTTTTTAACCCCCTCGCGGAATTCAGACTAGAGAGGAATTCTGGGAAAATACGGACCAGGTGAAATCTAGTGAAATGAGCATACAAGCATCAACCCCATCATTTGATCAATCAATTTAACTAAGAAATCATATGATACACCTTAAAACAAGTTAAATCAGTCATCAAATGCATAATAACCAAGCAAACATTCATGCAATCTCTTGACTCTTCAGTTTCAGCAAGACCTCGAGAAAATCTGCCTCAGACAAAAATCCCTGAGAATGGCAACAATTTAAGAATTCCAAAAAAATGAAGGAGTCAAGGACATTCGGGAAAATCCCTAGGGCATGGATTCTAGCGAAGTCAATGCAATTTTCACCACTTAATCCCAATTTCGGGAAAATGACTAAGCAATGGACAAACCAAGTAAATCCGAAGGTAGCAGAAATCCGTGAGGTAGGCAAACATCCGGATCAAAGCACATTTCAAAACAACAACGAGAAAATGGGAAATCAGGGAATTCCGACAATTAAGGAATTCTGCAAAGACTCTAAAAATCCGAATACCTACGTTTTCTCTCGACCTCACTCAAATTGATCGAACGATCACAAATTTGAGGATTAGGAGCTTGAAACCAGCTCGATTTTAGACCTCTTATAGATCATCCTTGAATTCGAAAACCATCTCACAACAAATCGAGAGGGATTGGTCATGCCCTAGGTACAAAACCCTAAACTTATGCCATGAGCACACATAAAAATCTTGGGCTTAGCTTGCTTGCTCGCAAGGATTTGTAGAAGGTTGGATGTGGCCAGTACAGGCAAGCTACCCTGGGATAAAGTGAAAGGATAAGCTCAAAACACTCACCTAGGAATGGCACTCGAACAAAATGGGAAATCCTCCAGCTTCGAAATACATAATGCTAAAACTGGTAGGAAATCAAATCCCAAGCAAACCCAAAATGCCAAAGAATCACACGCATTCAACAAGCAAAAGCATAGCAATGCAAACAACATGAAAGCACCCAAAATGAAAACTAGAAACCCAAGCATCAATCACAAAACCCTATCATTCCAACATTCTGACTCACAACATGTACGCACAAATCATAAAGCAATTCATTTCAATCATAAAAGAGAGAACGCATCATGTACATACCATGAAAACAGAGAAATCGAAATAAAGGAATCCATCAAGAAACCTCAATGTCCAAGCAGAATGTAAATGGAACTCAAAAAATCCAACTGCAACAATCGAACCGAATCCCAAACATACAATCCAGCAACAACACTCAGGATCAAGCACTCCAAACCAATAGGAAGCAAATGATGAAACTCAAATGGCATAAAACTTTCCAAAAGTCAATTTAACACTACCATAGAAGCCGTACAATCGAGCATTAATGCAATCAATAAGACACGTCAAACTAAACCCAGGAACCCGACAAAGCAGTGGAGCTCTGGAGAAATTCGGTCACAGCGAAATTCCACGGAAGACCAAAATCTCTGGATTTTCAATGAAAATCAGTTGTCACCGAGCTTCGGAAGGAAATTGGGAAATTCCGCCAGGAGTGGATTTTCCCGATAACAGTAAAAAACCTATAATGAGCTCAAAACTTAAGGTTTCAATATAAATAAAAAAGGGGTGCCCCAGAAGCGAGCAAGATAAACATCCAAGCACTTGCCCAAGCGAGTGAATTCTCAAAATTGAAGGGCCAAGACACCAAAAGAGAAAACAAAAAGAGCAAGAAAGAGGATCCCTACTTTGAGTGGGGCGTGTGTGAAAACTGCACAACACAACGCACCTATGAGATGCTAGTGCATTGTGTTGTCATCCCATAACCATGCTTTTGTCCTCTGATAGAGAGCTACTTGAGGTACAGAGTTGAATCTAAGGATCTACTCACCTAGTCTCCTTTCACCTCTCGGGTTTGCAGAGTGATCAAAGGGCTTATAGTCCTCATCATTCTCATCCCGCCTATCTTAACCTTCCTTCAATTTGAGGTAAGTTAGGGTAGCCATACTGCTCTTGGCCTTTCATGACCTGGGACCTCACAGTGGTTGGTCCCTCTCTCTTACAGTAGGGTAAATTTTTTTGTTGGTTTCTCAAAGGTTTTACAATTTATAATGATGGGACAATTTAGAGGTTGCCTAGATAGGTTAGGCCACAAACCAGTAAACAATCACGAATTCAAATGCAATACAAAGAGTAGTAAACAATCATGAATTCAACCAAGAAAAGAAAAATTGTAACCTTACCTATGGTTTGACAAAATATTAAATCAAATTTCTCATCAGTTGCTGGTACCACCCTGCTCTCTTCCTTTGTGCGACATTTTCCCCTTTTTTGTCATATGATTTCTTCCTTCACGCAAGAAATTTTTTAATTTACGATTTTGATTTAGTAGTCGACAATTTAGTCGGTGTTAGTTAACGCCGACTTTAGCACTGACTTTTGGCCATTAATGTAATCTGTTTGGGGTGCCTAAGGCAGTGCCAAGTGTGCCTATCATTGTTGTATAGTGACTATTTTCATTGTTGTGTATCACAGGATCCAAAGTGTTGGAAATAATTCAAACTCCTACCTTATTTTTGTGACCACTGCTATCTCGTGGCTCCTTCATCAGCTCGGTGCGGTAGAGAGGTTTTTACCGCGGTCCTGCAAGGTGCTTCATCCTTCTTGGTGGTAGTGCGATGAAATCCTTTGTGGCAGAATGTGAGTCTTCCTTCTATTCCTAGCAGTGTTGTGGTGACTCCCGCAAGTCTTCTGCCATTGGCTTGCGGTAGTGCAGTGACCATCATTATCTCGTGGATTGTTCATCAACTCAGTGTGGTAGAGCGGTTCTTACCATGGTCCCGCAAGTTGCTTCTTCCTTCTTGGCGGTAGTGCAGTGAAAGCTTCTATGGCAGTATTTTTATTCACAAAGGAGGCCATGGAGAGAGGACATGGACAATGTAGAAATACTAAATCATTGAGAGGAAAGTGGATGGAAATAGATGAGACAACAAAATCTGCAGATACAATAGAGGTAAGAAGAGAAAGAAACCTCAACGAAAGGAGGAAGGTGTTTATGAATTCACAAATGCTACAACATAGAGGAGATATCAATATGTCAAATATATGACTAAATTGAGGTTTTGTGTTGGATAGCATACTCGTTGAAATGATATAATTGGTGTATTATAGGGGCGAGATGAGGCCATGGCAACAAATTGTGTCATATGAAATAAGGACACAATGAATGAAGTGGGACATCAGGTACTCAAATTTTGACTTAACTTAGGAAAAAATGATCTGATGGCATTTTGTGATACGTCCATATTTTTTCACAGTATTATTGAAATTTATAATGTATTATCCAATCTTGACATAAATTAATGCATGTTGTTGATTATTTTAGATGGAGATTGGAGCAAATGCAGAGCTTGAGCGTTCAACTAGAAAAAGAAGAAGATGTGTACGTAGATGTGGACCTAAAACTATTAAATCACATAGATGATAGTGTGTGGAAGAGGATATGACAATGGATACTGTAGATACTGTAGACACAACAAATGATTACACTAAAGAAGAGGCAGGTCAGGACTATAGTACATGGGATGAATACTTTGAGAAAATTGTTGTTTGTGGATTTTTTGTATGTCGTTGAAAGAAACAATTCAAATGAGCGATTGTACAAAGACATGGGTGATCCCACAATACTGGTTGACAATTTTTGGGCAAACTAGACATCGAACTAATTGTTTTTAACTAAATCTTGACATTCGGCCTCCTATAGTGGCTAAATCATGAGGAATTTGAAGATGATGAAAACTAGTGATTTGTGAAGTTTTGTCTATAGATTCTAAATATATTTTTTTCAATTTTTTTGGAATCAAATTGCACTTATTTTACCATCTCCTTCAAAAACTAGTTTTTTTTTAAATCAACATTTTTAAGGAGTGACACTCACCATATACAACATAATGTTTTTTGTATGAAGGATAAAATTCTATTTTTTTCGAATTTAGATTTGTAACTATGATATCTATCACTTTCATTTGGTTTTATAGTGATTTATTGAATATTTTTTTCTCAATCAAGTTTTGAAATCAAACCAATTAAATTCAGACATAGGCAGACTGTATACAACATAACTTTTTATGTATGTATCGAAATTTTATTTTATTTTTTTCATGAATCAAGGACATCAATACCCAACTCGAACATATTTTTAAATTTTTTATTTTGATAATCTGCTATTTTTCCACATGTGCAGAACAAAGAGCTTGATTTTCTATGAAAAACCTATGTTTAATAAAACTAAGAAGACATATACATAATAAAACCAAAACATATTAAAATTAAATTCGTTGGATAGCTCATTCTAAGGACTACCATATTCTAGTTGGGTTTGTGAAGTCTCCTCCATTTTCATCCTCAACCCAAGCTTCGAAGGGCAAATATCTGAACATTTTTTGTGTCAGAGGGTGGGAAGGTGGGAAAAGAGGGGTTCGAGTGAACCCCATTTCCACAGTGGGAAACATGGGTTCCCACATGCAAAGGGGTTCGCTTGAACCCTGGTTCGAGTGAACCCCTTTTTGGTTCATTCAAACCTTGAGTTCGCTCGAACCCCTCAAAACGAATTTTTTTTGCATGGGTGAGTTTTTTGGAAGTTTTCCTTCCTCACTTGAATTGTAAACCACTTTTGTGGTTTCACCCACATTACATATATGATGAGATTCTAGTCAGTAGTATGCCTCCTATAATTGATTAAAACCAAAGAATAATAAATGAGTGTGGACTAATGTTTTATAAACTATGTTGTCAAAATTGTGTTTTATTTAAATTATTGTATAAAAAAGGTAGTCTATAAAATAACGTTCCATTATTCAATTGATGTATATATGTTCATACAATTTTTTATTTTTAATTTTTAAGCCATATTTGATTATATTTCTTTGAAATTGATACATTTTTTATTTATCCAATTGTTTCCAAACATTAAATAATGCTTGATTTTGTTGATAGGTAGAAGATTTTGATGAAACACATACTAATACCCAAGATCCAACTGGGTTATTAAGATTTGGACGAGATGATCCAAACCATCCTTTAAACCATACCAGGGTGAAAAGATCAAGATTGAAGAGAACACTACCACCTGAGAAATTGAAGTGTTGATGAGAGTCACATACATTGATAACATGCCACCTAGTCTTAATGATGATGATCATGATAGTGAAATTGCAGTGCATGAAGAAGGATTGAATGAAATGCTTATAGGTTTCTTTGGGGATGGAAACAATTGTGACAATAATGATGATATGGTTGATAGTAACAATGATAGCAGGGGTAATTACCACCAACATAATGTTGATGATAATAACATAAAAGACTCCATCAAGCAAGCAACGAAGACACGCGTGTTCAACTCGGGTGCAAGTAGAACCTCAAAACTGGCATGCACATTAATATTATTAGAAATCAAGTCACTATTTGGTTGGTCAGACCACTACCCTACTAAACTGAGTTAAAATGTATTTCTTACTTTGCATTGTCAACTGGTGTACATAATTCGTAAAAATTCATCAACTTCATTTATATTTCTTTAAGGGGATTTTAAAACCATATATTGTATATAAATAGTCCTAGTATAGATTGAAATATCAAACACGTTCATCATAAGTCAAACATTCAATTGATTTAATCTCTAGCAATCTTACAGGGCACTAAAAACTAAAATATTCCCTGAAGAGAATGTGTTGCCATCAACTTGTAGAGAGGCGCATCTGTTTTTGGTTGAGTTGGGGATTGAATATAAGCAAATTCATTCATGTAAAAATGATTTCATTTTATACAAAGATGAATATCAAAACAAGGTAGAATTCCCTGCATGTGAAGAGAAGAGATATTGTACAAATGTACAAGGTCCTATAGTTCCAAAGAAGGTTTTACTTCACATTCCAATTATACCTAGACTTCAACGAATGTTTCATTGTAATTCACTAGCACAATTGATGGACTGGCATGCAAAGAACAAGAGTAAAGATGGATTCATGTGAATTCTGACTAACTCCAAAGCAATGAAACACATAGAGGAAAAATGGCCAAGAAAATTCAAAGATGAACCTCATAGTATCAGGTTTAGTCTTGCAATTGAGGGAGTGTGCCCATTCTCTTTCCTGAGCTCAAATTATAGTGTTTCGCCAATCGGATTGATAGTATACAATATTCCCCCATGGATGAGTGTTAGAAAGGAGCACCTTATGTTGGATCTCATCATTCTAGGAAAACATCAAGTTAAAAACATGGATGTTTATCTTGTGCCTTTTATTGATGAGATGCAACTGCTATGGAAAGTCATAAGAATGCATGACATATCACGTCTTCCATCAAATAGATCCTTCATATTGTATGGTGTGCTATGTTGGACTATTCATGATTTACCAGGACTTGGTGTTTGTTCTAGTAAGATAAAATATTTATGTATTTACACTCATAATTTATTTTCATCCCAACTTTCATACTGTTTTATACTATTTTTTTTATGTTATTAACATTACTTATTGAATTGCAGGGATTCAAACAAAGGGGATATTTGCATGTCCAAGATGTGCAGAACAATTTCAAGAGCAGTATTTTAAAGATCTACATAAGTTTATTTATGCAAAGAACAAGGTTTTTCTACCACTAGATCATAGGTTTAGAAATCGCCTAAAGAATTAATTTGATGGAAAAGTTGAAAATAGAGGCCCTCCCATGATTATGGGTCCAGGTGAATGGCTTAAGAAGTATGAAGATGCTGAATTGAAAGCTTGGGAGTATTTTTTGATCTGGGTGATTCAATTGAAGAACCAGAATAAGTTGTAGTTAATATGCCAGAAGGAATGAAAATGAAATCCATATTTTATGAGCTCCCTTACTGGAAGGATCTATTAATATCTCACCTATTAGATCCTAAGCACATCTTCAAAAATGTGCCAGATTCTATATTTCGACATATATCAGGAAAAGAGAAGGAAACCTTGTCTTCGAGGAGAGATATTGCACTTTCAAGTACCAAATTTGATAGAAAAAATTTGTGGCCAAATAGGGAAAATGGAAAATATGCAAAAGCTCCATGGATGTTGAAAAAAAAAAGAGCTAGACCAACTAAAAAATGTCATCTGTTCAATAAGGAAACCTACTGGCTATGGGTCATCATTGGCTAAAGCTTTTACAGTTGATGGACATATCACAGGATTTAAAACACATGATTTTCATAATTTAATGAAGGTATTATATATCAACATTTAACATTTATTGGTAGCATTGATTAAGCACTAAATTTGTTTTTATATTTTGTTGTGTGAGAAAAAATTATTAATGACCTTTTTATAAATGTGTTTGATATTATATCATGCCATTGGAAATTAGGGGGGATTCATGTCTTACAGTTGACTTAAGGAATGCCATAAGTCAATTGTCAACATTTACAAGGTATGTGGTTATATGAAATTTTCATGTGTGAGAGACATAGAGATATTATATTGCATTTTAATTTATGACTAAAGGTTTATACTAATTTACTATTCTTATATTAGGTGGGTGACCTCCAAGGATATCCATGAATCTAAAGTGCCAAAGTGGAAGAAGGAAATTGCAGAAATTGTATGTGTATTTGAGAAGGAGCTCCTTACAAGTTTCATGGACCTACAAGTCCATTTACTTATACACCTAGTCGATGACATTGAATTGGCGTATGTTGTATCAATGAGGTGGATGTTTTCTTTGAGAGGTATATGAAAACTCTTAAAAGATATGTTTGACAAAAGGCACATCCAGAGGGTTGCATGGTTGAAGGGTATGTATTGAATGAAGCATTTTTCTTCCTGTGTGAATTCCTTGGTAAGTATTTTGAAGATGGCCCACGTGTCTAGGATGAAGAACAAGCATCAAATATTATTGATGGAGAAAAACCACAATCTAATGGTGTTGAAGTAGAAATTAGTACGTAAATTCATGATCAGTCTGGTTGTTTTTCTTGCAAACACTAATTTACTTTGTAATTTATTTGTCAAATTAACAGCATGACATTTGGAGTTTGAAATAAACATGTTGACATGTAATAGGTGTAGATGAAAGTTCTCTACTCAACAAGTTCATTTTGTACCACGTGGACTTTATGAACAAATCGATTGATCTGTATGATAAAAAGATAGAAGAAGTGTTAGAAGCAAGGAGGCTGTTTAAGAGATCAAACCCAAGGAATACTCCACTTCCCACTCATCTGCTTGGGGAATGGGGCAAATATTGCACACTAGAATGGGTTACTGAAAAAATTCAAAATCAAATAGAAGAAGTAGGTACAAATTCAAACATAACAGAAGATGAAATCAACATGTCTAGAGGATGTGAAAGAAAGGTACAATTGGAATTTTACAAAATGTTGTTTCCTTACTATTTTGATAGTATCAACTATTTTAATATTCATCATTATATTTTTTTCACTAAAATAAATGGTCTTTCACAGGCAAGGAAATATCCAACAATGTGGGCATATGGTCGACATTATCATGTAGAAAGTGTAGACATAAAGAGATGATCCTTCGATTGTGGCATCATGGTTGACTTCAAGAAATCCAGTCGATCAAGCTCAAAAGATAAGAATATAATTGAAGGGAATCTACAATATATTGGGAAAATACAAAAATTATTGAGTTGGATTACCGCTCTTTTCAATGTTGTATTTTTAAGTGTAGATGATATGAAGCATTTGAGAGGACACAAAGACATGATACCCATAGTGGATTGTTTTCTATAGATTCTTCATCATTCCTAGTGGAGGATAAGGAGCCTTATGTTCTACCAATTCATTGTGAGCAAGTATTTCCTTAACTCAAACAAGAAGCGGTAGTGATCATTAATCTATCAATTCATAGATTATTGTGAATATATACATGTGTTTATTAATCAATAAAATTGTTATAACATATGTCTAATATATGTATGTCGTTCATGTGCAAGTATTTTTCTATGAAGACATTTTGGACCTGAAATGGATATTTGTCATACATTATGATTCAAGATTAAGGCATGTATTTGATGATGCATTAGTGGATACTGAGAAAAATAATGATGACCAACAAAATCAGAGAGAGATTAGAGAACATCGAAGAAATTGACATCCATGATGATGTTGAAGATGGTTATGTTCAAGCACAAGAAGACAACAATCCTAAGTTAGATGATGTTATGGAAGACAACAATATGGATGGTATAAAAAATGATGATCCAAATACTTTTGGTAACAATATAGATGGTCTACAGTCAAATTTCAATGATGATGAAGATGATGTAGGTCAAGATGAGGATGATGATAATATTAAATACTTGAAAGAACATATGAACATTGACAATGATACACTGGATGACATTGTAGCAAACAATAATGTTAATGACCAAGACTTCTAAATTTTTAGAATTATTTGCAATCCATGTTTAAAAAAGGATGATTCTTATGGCCTAAAATTTGAAATGCTTCAATAATATTATGTTGTACTTGGACAATTTAAAACCTATTTTATTCTCGTAGCAAGCTTTTTTATTTTCCATTATAATTCTAGACCCAACAACATTTGTGGGTATGGCCTTTTACACCAATCTTAATTTGTATGAAGTTCATGAACCTGTTGTCACGCAATAAATTCATTTTGTAGACATGAAATGTAAAGGATTCATTTAAGAAAAGATAAGTAGTCTCTTTCTAGGGGTAATCCACATGCAAAAAGTAAAAAGCACATAAAAAAAGAATTATATAGTAGAAAATTAGATTCAATCAGTTATGTCTTATTTCACTTTCACACTTATCTGAAAGATATAGGGTATTCACCATATATTTTCCTTGACAAATAAAACATGTGCTTTCATTTATTTTTACTGTATATCTCAGAAGTGAAATTGTTGTTACATAATGATGCATTGAGAAAATAATATATACAAAAAAATACAAAGAAAATGTTTGAAATTTAACATGCAACCTACTGTGTTGTGCTGAAAGGAATCAAGATTAACTGGGACAAGAAATTAAAATAAAATTTTGATGATTGTACTTAAAAGTGAATAGGATATTTAAAGTGTGGACAATGATGGTGCTGAAATTGAAAACCCTGATTCTTATGACATTACTGTTTTATGTCATTAGAGATAAAGAGCACATATAATTTTATATACATAGCAAATGAAGATTTGAAACTAGTGAACTGAAAATGTAAGCACTCTAATATTTTTCCTTAAACAATAATTCACATACTCACTTACAAAAAAGGGTGAAGCATTTTTTATTCAAACTATGTTTTCTTTAATAGATATAACAGTACAAGAATATATACACTATTTCATAGAAAATAAAGAATGTTTCATAGAATATACAAGTACAAGAATATATACACTATTTCATAGACTTCTAAATTTTCAAAGTTATTGGCAATCTATGCGGTCTCAAAAACGTAGGTTTTTAGACCATAAGAGGGTGCCAATCTCTAAGAGGACTTTAATCCTTAATACAAACCAATTAAAGTAAATTATTTGAAAGGAATTTAATTCACACCTAACCAGAAACAAATCAAATCATCCACATAGTAACAAAAAATGTGCCCTGATAAATCTTGCAGATTTAAATAACTTGAAAAGACCACTTTGGAGACAACAAAACAATAAATAAGCATGAAAATTGACACAACAATTAAACACTGAAAAATGGATTACGAGTTATAATGTATCTGCTCCATTATATTGCTTGAAATATAAACATACATAACATGATTTCTTTTGATATGAATAAGTGGATGAGATGGTCTAGTAAATGGATTGAAATGATGATCAAAATCGGACCTTGGTTTCCCTATTTGTATGGGAAGCAACAAGCTTCAGGTTCATTCACAAAAGTTACATCATTTCTTAACTAAATAATAATTAACATAACATAGAAACTTAAAAAGAGTTTATTATTGGATGCACCACAGTCCGTTAATCATCAACAAGAGCTTGTGACCACCTAAGATCTGTTCAAGGCTCAAGCACCATGTTAATGCATCCACACCAACCAAACTCTAACTACCTCCTCATATAGCTCATGCAAGAAACAAATCAACCTTTGACATGTGATCAATGTATTTCTCCTGGGCATAAGTGTTTGCATTCTGTAGAGTGTCTGTCATTACATTCTCCAATCTGGAAATCCTCTCGAGCTGCTTATGCATTTTCTTGATTACCTCATCCTCATCATTGATGTCATCAAGGATGCCTGGAAAATATTTTGATATCTCATTTGTCCAAGTTTCTTGATCCTTCAAATCTGTTTCTTCAAAGAAATCTGGCATGGCCATACATAGTGGCTGGCTGAAGTCACTCAATTCCTTTGTCAAGATATTCTGGAAGTTATCATGTGTATTCATGAGGCTCTGACATTCTTGGAGAAAAGAATTATTATCTCCATCTTTTTCCTTGATATGGGATTCCATTTCCTTCGTCCTATCAATTAGTCTTCCATGCTCCATGAGGGCCTTGTATGTTCCATTATGAGCATGCCAGACACCATTTGCATGTTGGCACATATCTTTGAATTTCATACAAATTATCCCTGATGCTACTTCAAAAGTAGTAGCCTTCAATTCTATTTTTAGTTCTTCTTGTTCCTTTTGAGCCTTTTCAAATTTATGCTTCCATTGAGCAGTCTTAGACATGGCCTCTAACACTTTTATTTCATGTTCAATTAAAGGATAGTAAAGCCTTGGAGAAGAAAACAACCTATCTTTGTAGTTGGTTAATTGTTGTTTCAACCTGTCGTTTTCCTCTATCAGCCACTGGTTATCTCTTACTAACTTTTGGATTTGGGCTTTGGTGAATTTGGCTACATTCACATTCAAGTCAATAGTCTCCAAGGGATATGTCTCCCCTACTCTTTGCACCAGGAGATGTCCAAAAATCTGATCATGGTCAATGAGAGAAGGCTTCTTGCCTGGGGGGTAAAGAGCCAAAATTTGCAAAGTGGTATTATCAAGATTGTACCCTAGCCCTGTATAAACCCTATCACCTGCTTCATCTATTATTTGCAAAGTTTTATTCTTTCTCTTCAAAAATTTATCAAACACAATGGTTGAACTAATATCCCACCCAAGAAGGAGCATAACTCCAGCTTCTTGCAATAATTCTCTTCCTCTCTCAGTAGTCATGTTTCTAATTTCCCTATCAACTTCATGTTGGAACTCTTTCAAGGCATAAGCCTCTTTCTCAAGGTCAATGTCATTTAACCTTTCTCTTATTAGTATTCCTTTATACTCATATATAAAAGACTTAAATTCAGGGATCTGCAAAAAATTCCTGACTTGCACGATGCCTCGCATCATCTAATAGCTCATCAAAGGATTCAAAGGTGATCACACTTCTTTCCAATGGCATCTCATATTAGGGTATAACAGGAGCATTAAACTGCGAGACTTCTTCTTCCTCCTCAGTGTTATCTTCTTCCATGGATGGGGAATCAACTGAAAAGCTCACTTCAGGAGTAGGATGAGGTGATAAGTGATCTAGTGGTGTGATATTTTCTACTTGCCTCCTACGAATGATGCCCCTTCCTCTTTCAAATTCCACAAGTGGCACATCTATTATCAGTTCTTCTTCATGGAGGATTAAATGTTCAATTCTTTCTATGGGATCTTGTACCTTAGGGAAATCCCCTACGTAGCCTGGGTTATTATCCACCTTCCAAGCCTCGGCCATTATAACCCTACTGTAGGCATTCATTCTCAACATTTTTTGTTTTTCTTCACAATTTCTGATGACATCTTCTAAAAGGAAACTATGCTCATACCCTTTCAATTTCTGAAATTTTTTGGCATCACAAATGAAGTGTTCAGGATCAAAATTTTCCCTTTTGTTGCCAACCGGCAAGCCATAGTAATCCAATTTACCACTAACCAAGTCATAGCCTGAATCAAAGATAATAGTGAAATCACCAAATCATAAAGTGGAAGGCATGAAAGTCTACCTCCCATAGCTCTTTAAATGCATGAAAGCTAAAAATGACAATTGCCTTATGATCTATAAATAAGAAACTATGTCTAGCACATTCTTAGGCAGCAAATAAGGTGCAACTTCAAATCCATAAACCCTAATAATAGTACAATCCCCAAATATGTACAAGTCCCCCAAATTGTGATTTATCCCTGCTTCATGACTCATATCTTTTGGTTGGAAAAATCTTAAGATCTTTGGGGAGAGGTTGTAGTCATATTTGTGGCCTAGCATCTTGGATAGTGGTTTGACAAAATATTCCTCAAAATATAGGTAGTGGGACCTCCCACATAGATGTCCACATTTGTACAGGCCTTGAATTTCTATCATTATCTAAGTCTTTTATTCTTAATTCCTCACCCCATATTCCCATCACCTGCCCTTCATATAATATCATGTGCATGAAAAGAGAATAGTGCTTGAAATTAATGGCTTCACTGTCATTCTTGATGATATTAAGGGCATTATTGATGGCCTCCGATAAATACTCTGCATAATAATAGGGTTGAGAATTATGGTTGTGGATGTATGTGGCTAAAACCATGGGAGAAATTGTCATGTTATTAGGAACATCAATTCCAAGTACTTGACCAACTGAGTAATAAGTGTATTGAAAGTATTCTTCAAACAAAGCCATAGAGAATGGGGGCTTATCTTCAATAGAGAACCTCATAGTTTGGTTACCTGCACCGTTAACCCTATGTGGAGGAAATTTCCACCTCTTGTAACTTGTTTCCATGGTGTGGCATTCCTCAAACAAGTTTCTAATTCATAATTTTGTTTTTAGGGAAGTGTCTAGCTGAAAAATCATGGAAATATAATCTGGGTCTATGACCATGAACTATGACCCATCAAGAAAATGAATTGCTCTCGTCTTCAGATTGTAATTATTTTCCAACACCTTGATTAACTCTATGTTCACAAAGACGTTGGGTACTACAAGTTTACCCAAATTCAAATTCCATGGGTTTGACACTGGGTTTGTTGGAAACAAGCTACACTGAGAGGGGGGGTGAATCAATGTTATGCAAAAATTAACTTTATTAATATTTATCTACAAAGAACTTGAAACATTCAACCAT
Organism: Sequoiadendron giganteum; assembly: GCA_007115665.2. Classification (NCBI taxonomy): domain Eukaryota; kingdom Viridiplantae; phylum Streptophyta; class Pinopsida; order Cupressales; family Cupressaceae; genus Sequoiadendron; species Sequoiadendron giganteum. Next base: position 48,860,683 of record CM021102.1, on the reverse strand, counting down.
AATGCATGAAAATGAAGCAAACAATCACAACACCATAACAAAGGAATTTTTATGAGGAAACCTTGTTAGGGGAAAAACCACAGTGGATGGCCAATCCAGAATATGATATGAGTATACTCAAAATAAAGTTTACAATATGGGGAATGCACTTGCATTTAGGCACTTTTCCTAGAGCTCATTTCTCAAAGAAGACTCACTGTCTTACAAAGATAATCAAATTAAATCCATCTAAGAGATTGAACAGATAGATTAGAATCTACATATGCTTGATTACAGTTTTGATTAGGCTCAACAATCGATCTTCTATCCTTTTGACTGATTTTGTACTTCTTCTCTGCTTTGCTCAAACTCGCATTACACAATCCTTAATGCATAAGTGAAACTATGCATGATCGCTCTTCTACACTTCTGATATTCATAATTCGAATCGACACACCTTGTACATACTTCAAAATGATATGAATGATCTCTTATATATATCCGTGACCAAGAATTTAATCACAATATGTCGGCATTGATAGAAGAAGAAATGATTTATAACTGTTGGCTCAAATCATGAGTAATACTTAATGCACATCCACAATGGTCAGCCACAACTTAGTTAGGACCCAAACAAAAATGATTGAACACAAAAACACTTGAATAATTATTCTTTGAATATCCACAATATGTTATGATAACCGAGTTGGCCACATGCATTGGTAAATAAGAAATTAACCAACAGGATCTTCCAACTCACACTGAGATTAATGGATAACACAAAGCATACATTGATCAACCTTCCTTCAGATATGCAACACAAAATATTAACAAAAAATCTTCATGAGAATCAATGAACACAAAATTGTCGAATGCTATGTTCTTCCTTAACTGTTTGCAATCTGACTGCTAGTATGATCAGATGATAATGTGCAAATCAATTCACCAACTAGGGTTGCCATCAATGAAAACACCAAATTATATTTGCAATGTCTCTTGCCAACAATCTCCTCCTTTGGAATTGATGGCAACACTTAGTGAAAAATGACTAAGTGTCAGATCAATACCAACATCAGTTACATTGCCATTCTTCAAAATATTAAAAACAAAAATTTTCCCCTGAGATGATTATACATTTTTCACTCTACTACTCTCCCCCTTTGACATAAATGGAAAAGGCAAGAATCTACATAACAAAAAATCAAACAAAATATTTAGACTGTACAAGCACAACTTACACAAACTTGAAAACATCTATAAAATCTTTCTTTAGCATGCTCAAATTAGTATCCCAAACCCTTTTGAGACTCTCCAAAATTGTTATGTGACCACAAACTAAGTAAGATTGTGTCTCCATAGACTCAAGGTTCACTGGATCACTAACTGCCATAGCATCTTCAGCTTCTTTTAATGCACTCAACATAATTTCAATCTTTTGACCAATTGGGCTTCTAAGCCCACTTGCTCTTTCCACAATTTTGTCATTTTCATGTTTCAAGCTCCTTATCTTGTCAAGCAAAGATATCACCTGACCTTCTTGCTTTTCAACACTTCCAGCTAAAGGATTAAAAGTTTTAGAAATAGCAGCTAACTATTTTTCAAGATCCTTAATTTTATTTTCATTGACCTCAAGGAATTTAGAAAACAACAAACATGACTTATAGATCTTTCCACCTTAAGATAGAGCACTCTGACTATTCTTCACATAGGTGGCTAACAAAATTATATTTTTAGCTATCATTTCTTTCAAACTGATGAACCTTTTGGCATCAAATTCCTTTGAACTTTAAACATGGTTGACTTCTCAAGTGACTCGAAATGAGTACTTATAGAGTTTATGAGCTTCTCCAATTCACCGAAGGAGGAACCAAAAGGATCTTTGACATGAGTAGGCATAATCTTCTCCAAAACTCTAGATGCAAGACTTAAGAGTTCACTTTCCTCAATGTGGGATTTCAATAGTTCTTCTCTTGCTTTTGCCTGGGCAAATGATGCAACTTTCATTTTCTGAATTGGAGACAGAGTGGATAGGTCGATGGGGCCTTCAACCAATTCAAGTTCAAATTCTTCCTTTTCCTCTACCAAAAATTTCTTCACTGCCTCTATAGTGTCTCTTGCTTCCACTGGAATTTCTTTCACATCAACTTTATTTTCCTCAACTACTGATTCCTCAACTATAGGTTCTTGCTTATCTTTAGGAATCTCAACTTTCTCAACTGATACAGTTTCATGAGCATCAATCTCCATGGGTATTTCTGTATTATCAAAAATAGGAGGAATCTGAGTATCCTCAACCATATCATTATTTACCTCTTCATTCACCGGATCAAATGCAATACCTTCAACATTCACTTCTTCTGTGACAACATCAATTCTGTAATTTAATAGAACTTTTCTAAAAATTTGTTCAGTTTCTTCTGCAACTTCCTTAGTCTAACCAATCATAAGCTTATTCACTCTTGTCTTGCTCTTGAATTCCCTTTTTCCTTTATTTAAGATTTCTTTTATTTCTTCCATAGATATCACTGGACATAATTCAACAAGAATTCTTTCTCTCATTTTGTCTTCTTTTGATCTAGCGTTTACTCTTCTCATTTCCAAAATCTCAAACAAGCTTTGAGGTAAATTAGGCATTATTTCAATAAGAAATTTATTGAAAATATTCAAATGATTAATTGTTTCCTCCTTCGTAATCTTGAAGGGTATACTTAACCACATGAATTCATCATGAACTCGACTCAAGATGTAACAAACGCATTCGCTCTCATCAAACATGAGGAATTTAACAATCTGTGTAAATTTCTTCTCTTCTAGGGTTTTAAATTCTAGTTTCACAAAAGTCCTCTCGAATTATATGATTGTTATAAAGATTCAACAATTACGAGCTTCCTAGCTCTTCAATTTTTGTGTGAATATATTCCCTAATATCTTCAGTGTGTAAAACGCCATACGAAACAAATGAAAAAGCACTTAAGGGCTCGGTCTCAATAGACTTGAATGGATGCCATTTGAATTTGGGACGGGGTCTATCCTTGACTTCAACTACCAATGGAGTAGCCATTTACACCAATTCACAAATTCATAGGGTTTTTCTGATAAATACCTTTTCATCAGATCGAAGTTTGATTGTTGAAGGATTCTTCACACTTGAATTTTGCCTTAATTTTCCAAAGTTCACCTCAGAGCTCTCAAAACTTCTTTTCTTCAAAATGAAAAGTGACAAATGAAAGATAAAAGTGACTTTTTATCACTTGCACACTTAACCCTTTTTGATGCAATAAATTCTTTTACCCTAACTCATTCGGTTACTCTATTTCCATGCACTATGAAAGATAATTCTTTTGTAGACCTCCAATACTGTATAATACTCTCTCTAATAGATTAAACAACATTTGTAGAGCATCTATGAAATTATTGAACTTATCCACATCCTAGTGTCAGTTATCATCAGGAGGTTAAGATATTTTCTTGATAGCTCCCCCTAGGCCAAAGGCCTGAAACTAATTCTCAAAGGAATTACCAGAAGCGGATTTTGGTGCTGCCACATTTCCTTCAACAGAGGGACCTTTCATCACCCATTTATTTTTCATTTTATTTCGGATCACATCTATAGTTAATTTTCCTTTTCCCTTAACATCCTTATGCATGTTTCTCCTTTGATTTACCAAACCTTTTATGTTCCAATAGAATCTAGCAATGTGACCAAATTTGTTGCAGTTATAGCACGCAACATTTCTCTGTCTAGACCAGTTGTTTGACTAAATTTCTCTTGATCTGCACTGGTTGGAAATATGGCCAAGTCTATTGCATGTATAACATCCGACATTTCTATAAAAGTTGTTCACCATATTTCTACATTCATTTGACTTATGACCAAACTTATTGCAATTAAAACACTGACCTGAGAATGATGGACCACTTGGATTCATCCTGCTTCTACATTGGATAGCCATGTGTCCAAATTTATTGCAACTAAAACAATATCCATTGAATCTTCAAGCATTAGGTTGCCTTACCGAATGCCTTTCAACATAGTTCATCTGATTTCCTTTCCTGAATCTCCTTTGTCTATAATTTCTTTGTCCAGATTTTGAACTTTCTCCTTCCTCATATCCAAGACCTCTCTTGTCACCATCAGCTCTCTAAAATTTAATTAGTTCATCAAGCTTGGCTGAGCTAACTTTTAACTTCTCTTTGTACTCATTTGCAGTAGCAAGTTCATTTCAGAGATCATCAATCTATTTTTCTAGTACTTCCTCATTGTTTTTAGATTGTTCCAATTCATTGTCCAAATAGCTGCAAACTTCAGATTTTTCTTTCAGAGACTGTGCAAGCTTCTCTTCATTCTTATTTCTATCTTCAATCTCCTTGGTCATCCTCATCATGATAGATTCCATTTCATGCTTTAGGATCGTATTGTCTCTGGTAAGATTTTCACATTCTTCTGTCTTTTCCTTCAGGGCTTGACTGAGTTGCTCATCTTTAATGCTTATACTATCATTCTATTGGATCTGATCATATAGTTCCTTTCTCTTCTCTGTGGACTGATTGATTTGGTCTTTTAATGATTGAATGAATTTTTCAGCATTCTCAAGAATTTCTTGCAATTCTCGGTTTTCAGATTTTGATTGGTCAAGATCATCTAAGGCCACCAAAAGTTGTTGTTGAAGACTGCTTGAATCCATTGAATCACTTTCCAAGATCTCCCCAAGTTGTTAGACTTCTTCTGAGAAACTAGCTCTGATACCAATTTTTGGAAACAAGCTCCACTGAGAGGGGCGGTGAATCAGTGTTGTACAAAAATTAGCTTTATTAATCTTTATCCTCAAATCACTTGAAACATTCAACCAAAATGCATGAACATGAAGCACAAAATTGTAACACCATAACACAAGAATTTTTACGTGGAAACCCTGTTAGGGGAAAAACCACGGTGGATGGCCAATCCACAATATGATCTAAGTATACTCAAAATGAATTTTACAATATAGGGAATGCACTTGCATTCAGACACACTGCCTAGAGGTCACTACTCAAAGAAGACTCACTGTCTAACAAAGATAATCAGATTAAATCCATCTGAGAGATTCAACTGAGAGATTAGCATCTACATATGCTTGATTATAGTTCCAGTTAGGCTAAACAATCAATCTTCTATCCTTTTGAATGATTTTGTACTTCTGCTCTGCTATGCTCAAACTCGCATCACACAATCCTTAATGCACAAGTGAAATTGTGCATGATTTCTCTTCTACACTTCTGATATTCACAATTCACATCGACACACCTTGTACATACTTCAAAATGATATGAATGATCTCTTATAAATATCCGCAACCAAGAATTTAATTGCAATATGTTGGCATCAATAGAACACAAAAATATTTATAAGTGTCGGCTCAGATCATGAGTAATCCTTAATGCACATCCACAACGGTTGGCCAAAACTTAGTTAGGACTCAAACAAAATTACTCAAACAAAAAAACACTTGAATAATTATTCTTTGAATATCCACAATATGTTATGATAACCGAGTTGGTCACATGCACTGGTAAACAAGAAATTAACCAACTGGATCTTCCAACTCGAACACAGATCAATAAAAGTCACTAAGATTCATGGATAACACAAAGCATACATTGATAAACCTTCCCTGAGATACACAGCACAAAATATTAACAAAAAATCTTCATGAGAATCAATGAACACAAAATTGTTGAATGCTCTGTTCTTCCTTAACTATTTGCAATCTGACTGCTGGTATGATCAGATGATGATGCACAGATCCATTCACTGACTAGGGTTTCCATCAATGACAACACCAAATTATATTCACAGTGTCTCTTACCAACATGGCTATGCCAAAATTTCTTCCTATAATGATAAATAAAGAGGTCGTAACCCCTAGACAAAGTCCATACATCTCCCAGATTTTTTTGTTTATCTTCAAATGTCATAGACGATGGGTTAGGTTGTGCTATTCTTCTAGATTTTGGCCCAAACCCAGGACATTGATTGATTAAGTCTTGATTCAATTTCCTAGCTTTAGTTTTCTATCTTTTTTCTTTCTATTTTCCTGGGGTTTTTTCCATCTCAACCCTACTCATGCAATGCTTCCATCTACTTACTGAGAAAATAATTTGAGTTGTGTCTAGACCACTTACTTGGATAAATGCTACAAATTTCTAGCTACCTACCGTCATCCAACTTGGTTCTCCAAATCCTTCAATTATAACTCATAGTGATTTCAACTTCTTTGAGGCCATATTTATCAAATTTCAAGACACTTCATCCAGCCCTAGTTCATAAATGGTGCTCGCGCCACCTTTATGATCAAGTTCTTCATTAATAGTAGTAATCTCATTGATATTTTTTTTAGTCACATCAATCAAACTAATCATCATTTCATAACTGTCGAAGAGACTTTTAATTAAAATGCTCATTGTTTCTTCGATATGCTAGTATGACAATGTTTTTCCCTTCCCTTTTGTTGTTTACCACACTACCGCCTTGCTCAAGGATTCTTGCTATGGGGTTGTGGTGTATACCTCTCTACCGCATATTTTTCTCACCTTCCCGATAGTATAGCAGTGTATGCTTTTGATCATTACTTGAAGAGTGTCAATAAGACAATCTTATTTGTCTTGCTGATATCTCAATGTCTCATCGACATTCGATCTTATGTTCCTCCGATGTTGGTTGCTGGTGTCGATGAGACAAGTTAATGTATCTTTCCAATATGCCACTACCTCATTGATAATTACTTCGTTATATACAAGAGTTGTGTTTCACCGAGCACTTGTAGATATACCTTGTCGATGTGACAAGTGATTCTCTCCTTGATATGCCTGTATCTTGTTGACATTTCACTGTTTTACATCATCGATGCGACATATAAATAAATCTCTTAGACATAGGGGTGTCTCATCTATATTTCTGATCTGTGCTTTGTGCTAATGTCGGGGAGACTTTTGAGGGACTCTCATCGACATGGTGTTGTCTTGGTGATATGCTATGAGAAATCATAGGAGTATTTTAAAGGAGGAATACACTTTGAAATTATGATCAAGGGTTTTATTTGGAAGCTCATGTGAGGGATTTTATTAAATTTAAGTTATTATGACATGAATTCTATGCATATGGTGGATGTAAGAGATGAGTGAAAATGGAAGTATGCAAAAATAATTAGGATGAATTTTGGCTACAACACAATCCATGTTTAAAAAAGGATGATTCTTATGGCCTAAACTTTGAAATGCTTTAGTAATATTATTTGTGTTGATACAAATTACCTATTCTAATATCCTTAAATTGTTCAATCTTTGGTATGAATTGTTGGCAGAAAAAATCAGGATTACTTGGATGCTTCTTCCATTCATTTTGTATCAACATATTTTCATGAAGACACAAAATTTAATAGCTCAATCAGGTAGAGCTTTTGTGATTTTCAAATGAAGAGTAAGGTACATTTTTATTTCTGCTACATTACACTCATGTGCATAAACAAAATCAGAAGATTACATTACTAGATTGCACTTATGTAGATGCATATAATATAGGAAAGATTGCACAATCCTTTAAAAAATGTAGCCTTTATTGATAATTTAAATGTATGTTTTTCCACACAAGCCGTGGAATTCACTATTTGAATGCATATAATCTAAAAACTATATATTTATAAATACAAAAGAGAAAAATGAACATAAAGAGAAAGGGGACCCGTCATTGCATCAATGACGAATCTTGGTTGCTTTGTTCTGCATCATCCGTAGTCTTCCCGCTTGTGTAAGCCTCCAAGTTGATGTCTTCCTTGTTGCTCCTAGGTTCCCTGCATTTGAGTGAGAAGATTGTTGTTAGAGCAATGAAGGATCACCAATCAATATATGTGCATACATATATAAACATATAATTTGATCATCATGAGCATTCAAATAACTTGCATACCATAGATGTCTAGGAAAACAAGAAAGTTATCAAACATATCTATCATATGCTCAGTTTTATCTAACATGTTTTCTCATTGTGCAGGTATAGATAAAATTAGGCTTTTGTTTTGTTTATGTGGTTACAACATGTGGGGTGAAATGTGGCTCCCACAAGGGCCGAGCCCAACTTGCTGCCCTATTGTTTCATTTGAGAAGGATAATCACAGGTAAACCATCCATGAAGCGATAGTGGAGTATGTTGGTAAGGGGTAATCTCCTTATTGATAAAGATTTATCCTTATTAATAAGAACATTCCACTATCAACGTAGCCATGATTCTGACAAAACATACTCAAGGATTCCAAGATAGTTTTCATTAACAGTCTGGTTAAAATTAAGCAGCCCCAAGCATCATAACAGTCACAAGAATTGAACATGAGGGGTAGTCATGTAGATTAAAAGATTACACAATAGTCATCACTTGCAAAGACAAAGACAACATGTTTCCACATAACAAATTAAATCAAATGCATGAAAGTTACAATGATGAAGTCCATAATAGTGATTTTTTCTTAAGAGGGATTGAAGGACAACATTTTGTATCAAGGAGAACAAGGTAACCTCAAACTCTGTTGTACCTGAGTATGATAGTACCTAAGCTTCTGGTGTTTCTAGATGGAACCTATAATGGAAAAGTGTAGTCTCCATCTGAAGGAACCATCTTCAGAGCTCTTTCCTGAAATGAGGGTTGAAAACATTAGAGGAAAAGAAATACCATAATTCTAAAGTAACAATTTGTATCAAGACAAATGTCAGAAAGTATAATAAAAAAGACGAATCCTTACAATTGGGCCTCAAATTGGACCAAACATATTTATGATTTTATCTTTAGAATGTAGGAACTTTCTCTGTCGAAGCTTCATGACTTGAAATTGGATCGATAAAATTTATGATTTTATCTTTAGAATATATGAACTTTCTTTGTTCGATATTCATGACCTCAAATCAGATCAAAATTTGGATAAGCAGATTTATGATTTTATCTTTAGAATGTACAAACTTTCTCGATCAGATATTAAAGATTTCAGGTTGGATAAAAAACTGGATAAGAATATTTATGATTTTATCTTTAGAATGTAGGAGCTTCCTTTGTTAGATATTTGGAAATTCCTACACACAAGTTCGGCTTCGGAGCGAAAACACCCAAAAGTGTTTCACACCAGCTCAAGGTACAATCCAACCTGGTTATGACACTGATAGCAATCCAATTTTTCCTGAACTATCCATACCCGAATGTTGCATCACAATATATTCTTCCTGCACATAAAATTGCCACATATTAACCCCTTCTAAATAAAACTCAAAATACCATGAAACAATGAGTCCCCTATATTAGTAAGTAAGTAGGTAGTCTATAGGGCATAGTTTGATTTTATACAAGGATGCTCATGAAAGGAATCTTCAAGTGATAGTGAGTGAGTTGTTTGAGATTGTAGCTGATGGTGCAATATCTAGTCTTAAAAGCAATTAGCAAAGTAGTAAATGTGCAAGAAAATCAAATTGTACACAACAAACAATTCACAATGTTATCCTGCATAATGCCTTAAGTTTGAAGACAAAAATCTCATTGTATCTTGATGAAAGTAGTGACCTTAATGGTCAATCACTGGCAACCATGATTTTAAAACATGCTATTGTGCTTATGGAGGCAACATTTTAAGCAAGGTGGTGAGTGGTGGGTTGGAACAATGGTAGGTATGAAGGACTTGCTTTATATGCATACTATGCAGTCTAGCTTAAGACAACCTTCTTAGAAGAGATTGAAGGTGGATTATGGAACTCAAGGGTTACCATGATAAAGATTAAAGCAAAGACTAAGATCTATTTAAAAGCCACTATCGTGAAGATATTAAAGATGTCAAATGCGAAACCCTAGCAGCTGGAGTAATGAACACAGTGCAAAAGAGGATAGTGTGCTAGGGAAGATTTAGCAGATCTCCACATTATCTAATCAGGGGAAAATACATCATTTATTTATTTTTTAAAATTAAAAGAAATTATTCTAAACCCTATATAGGACACATTGATACTTCAAAAGCATCTGATTTATTTTTTTAAATCAAAAGAATTCATTCTAAACCCTGTATAGGATACATTAATAATTCAAAAGCATCTGAAGGAATTTGAGATTATGCAAACATATGTCAATTAAATACCTGGATTACAAACAGTAGCGCGAACATTGTAACCCTTATTGATCAAAGCAGGAATGAGATAAACAACAACGAATCATGTCTCATATCATGCACATCTCCTTACCATTCTTTGTCATTCTTTACTAAAACACTTCTCCATTTTGGAAGGCTACGCCTGAAAATAAAGATTCAACAAAGGTTTTATTGTATATTTATTAAAATGAAAACTCGATTCTGGTGGGATATGCTTGAAAATAAGATTTCGACAAAAAATTTATAGTATGTTTATTAGAGTTTTAGAGTATTTTGGCAGGCTATGCCTAAAAATAAGATTTCAACGATAGTTTTAGAGTATGTTTATTAGAGTTTTAGAGTATTTTGGCAGGCTATATTCTTGATTCCTTAAATGATTTATTCAAATGGATTGTGACTGACGTGATTTGTTGCATTTAGTGTTGTAAATTGTAATGATGCCACGATTACCATACTACTGTCGTCTCTTATTATATCTGTTGTGGTATGGTGGTGTTTTTCCCTTCCCTTATGTTGTTTACCGCACTACCACCTTGCTCAAGGCTTCTTACTATGGGGTTGTAGTGTATACCACTCTACCGCATATGTTGCTCACCTTCCCGGTGGTATAGCACTGTATTATTTTGATCATTACTTGAAGAGTGTCGATGAGACAATATTATGTGTCTTACCAATATCTCAATGTCTCATTGACATTAGATCTTATGTTCCTCTGATGTTGGTTGCCAGTGTTGATGAGACAAGTTAATATCTCTTTCCAATATGCCATTGTCTCATCGATATTTTCCTTTGATGGTATTTCTTTATATATCGGTGTAACTCTGCCATGTCGGGGAGACTCGTGATTATTGTTGTGGTATGGCAATGTTTTGCCCTCCCCTTCAGCTATTTACCACACTACTGCCTTGCTCAAGGCTTCTTGCTACGGGTTGTGGTGTATACCACTCTACCGCATATGTTGCTCACCTTCCCGATGGTCTAGCAGTGTATGCTTTTGATCATTACTTGAAGAGTGTCAATGAGACAATCTTATTTGTCTTACCGATACCTCAATATCTCATTAGCATTACTTCATTATATCCAAGAGTTGTGTTTCGTCGAGCACTTGTAGATATACCTTGTTGATGTGACGTAAGTGATTCTCTCCTCGAGATGCCCATATCTTGTTGAAATTTCACTATTTTACATCGTCGATGAGACATATAAATAAGTCTCTTCGACATAGGGTTGTCTAAACCGATGTTAAACTCGAAGCTAAAGTCAGAGCTAAAAGTGGCACTAAACTCAAAGTTAAACTTAGAGCCAAAGGTGACGCTAACAACAGTGTCACACTCGAAGCTAATATCGGTGCTAAAGGCGGTGCTAATTTCGGCACAAATTAGCATTGACTTGTCTTGATCAACACAAATAAACACCAAAAATAGTGCCATCTCAATAAATAGCATCGACATTTTCAAAAAATTCATAAAAAATACATTAAAATAGTGGGTGGAAGCAAAAAACGGAGCAAAAAATGGAGCAAATCCCTTATTTGTTGTAGTGCATTGTGCGTCATAGGCATCTTTTTCTCCAAAATAAATAATAGAATCCCACTTATTCCCTCACATCCTAATTTTAGTCTCATGTCATAACCCACTTAATGTGTGTCATAGGCACTAAAATAAAATTTTAATCCTAGCCATACATATCAAAAATTTGACTTTTAATCTTGGCCATCGAATCAAATCAGCCTTCTCCTATAAATCAAGCCTTTTATAGGTCATTTGGAGGAATCTTCTTATAGCATCCTCACTTTGCCAAAATTTCTCTCAATCTTCTCATCTATCTATCTATTTTTCCTCTATTATTTCCATCTTATTGTTATGCTATGAAAATGAGTAATCAACATCAACATATCAAAATAATAAAACCTTCAAAATATTGCATTCTCATGTAGGTGGAGAAGAGAAATGGAGATAAATCAAATCTAGCTTGGAGATCGGTTTGCATTCGCTTGTTATTTTGATTTTCATGTTTGCTTGTATTTTATTGTGCTAGTTAGGGTTTGATATCTTGTTGTTTTAGTTTTATATATGATTTTCCCTAACTACATTGGTGAACCTGATGCGAATCATTTGATGTAGCTTTCTTTTTTGCAGGTTTCATTAATTTTTTGTTGCAGATCTGCCATTTTTTGAACAAAACCTTAGGTTTTACAAATTTTTCTTCATATCTTCCAAACTTTTTTGAATTTTTCTACAACATTTTTACAAAATCTTGTGCATCATCTCAAGAGGCTACAATAAAAATACAGGTTTATCACTATTTTTTTAGGATTTATCATGATTTTATGATTTTTCATAAATTTTACTTTCTGGGCGCAAATTAGCAGATTTTCTAGAAATTTTTACATTTCTAGAAATCTCTTGAAATTATAATGGGGTTCTATGTTTTACAGATTTGATTTAGAGGTCAAATACAAAGCAACAAAATCTGATCTTTGTTTTCTGTAGGTTCTTCATAAATCCGCATTTATGGGTTCAAAATAAGGATTTTTTTAAACTTCTTTACATTTTTGGAAATCTCTTGAAATTATAACAATGGTCTTCTTTTATAGATTTTATTTTAAGGTCAAATAAGGTGCTAAATGATCCAATATTTTTTTTCTATAAGTTTTTTATAAATCCATGTTTTTGGGTGCAAAACAAGAAATTTTCCTGACTTATTTACATTTTTGGAAATTTCTCAAAAACTTAGCAAGGGCCTCTTCTTGGAGTTTTTATTTTTTAGATCAGTAATGTCTTCAAATAATCGAATCTAATTCAGCTATGTTAAAAACATGTATCTCAAATTGTAGTTTCCTAATGAACTTTTTTTTTAATGGCTACATTATTATATCATTTTTATTTATTTTGTAGGTGATCATAAGGAGCTGTAATAGCATCAATATCAGTCATACCCATCATATTGGAAAGCGTAATCTTTCAGGTGCATTCATTCTATTAACTTTATCTCTCATTTGATCAATCAATCTTGTTTGCAAAACACTTGAATTTGGGGCTTTAAAATGAACATATTGTTTGCAATCACAATTTGAAATTAGACTTAAAAAGAACCATTGTCTTCCATCACACATTTTGGCTTTGGGTTAAAAATAACAAGTGCTTGAATTATTTTACACACATTTCAATTTTCTAAAGGGAAATTAACAACTGTGAGTGTGAATCAAGTGTGTGTGTGATAAAAAACACCTCACTTGGTTTGCTTTTGTCATACCCTTCTTAGGAGGCCTGCTTGGAGCACACACCACTCCAAGGGATGACCTTAATTGAGGTGTGAATCGAAATACACACTTCTTTGGGAGTTAAAATCTTGTCACTCTTGGCTAAGCCCCAAATAACTTTATACCTTTGGGAAGTGAAGGTGAAGGGTGGGTTACCCCTTTCTCTCGACTATGTGGAAAGATTTTTCTTTCAAATTATCCCTAGTCAACCTCGTGCATCCTAGCTTAAGACCTAATTGGCCATACCCACTTGACTAGTTCTAGGACTTGTTGATGTGTCTTCTTCAAGTGCGTGCTTAATCATCACATTAATAATTTCAAATTCAAACTTGCTTATGTGTCTTGCGTGTGTGATTCATCTGGGTACATGTGTAATCATTTATTTGCAAATTTCCATATCAAGCTATACACACCAACACATAAACATATCATTCTAATCATCTTAATCATCATTTTTCTAATCACATTCCAATCAATTTCATCCTAATCAATCCAAGTCATCCAATTTAATCATTCCACATCATCATCATCACCCTAATCCTAGGCAAGCACTTGCTAAAATGGTTCTAATCCTTAACGATATTAGTCACAAGCCCAAGTTCATACTTTGAGGAGCCCCTTTTCCTAATCATGAAGATAATCCAAAACCATATATCCTGCAAGGTGGGTCAAACTTTTCTCCTAGTGATGATGAAAACTTCATAGAAATCTTAGGTCACCTTAATGATACTATTGACAAGGGAAATACCACCCTAAGTTTTAAATCATACACCATTCCATCTACTAGTCCTCCATCACCATCTAATAAAATTCCTATCTCAAAGCATACTAGTCCTACACTAGCACCACCATCCAACTTCTCAAGCTCTAATCCATCAACCAAAGAATCCTTTAACGATTTTCTCCAAAGACTACTAGCATGGAATAGACCATCCACATGTGAAACACCCATTAATGAGCTTACCAATGAACCTTTAAATTCGATGCCTATTCTTCCAACTCCATCATGTGGTCTACAACCTAATGATCTTATATGTCTAAATCAAATTCCATCATACCCTCATGTTGTTGATCATAAAGAGCATACCAAGCCTCTTCTAGAGCCTTCTACTTCCATTTCCACTCAAATCCAAGAGCTATGTCAAGATCATTATCCTAAGCATGAGGAAACATTAACCTCTCATTTTAATCAAGATCTAGGCCCTTCTAATGATCCCACTCATAACATACTTGGTCTTATTCATGATGAAGCTTCCCTCTATGATATAGATCCTACCTATGATCAAGAATGCCATGATGATCCTCTTAACCAACTCTATGCATTCCATGGTCAAGATCCTATCACTTCACCTATCCATGAGCAAGAAACCTCCATGGCTCCTATACACCCCCTACCTAGTCCTATCCATGATCCCACATTAAATACACTTGTCATGTTGAGACACATGCCTCCCAAGTAAATGTAGAAGATCAAACCAGTAGTGTGGATCTAAATGAACATAATCAAGATCCTAATGAACCTTCCACATCCACTATCAACCCCATTTCAAATCCACCAACATGTCCTATTGGTCTATCCATATTTATTCATGAATTTTCCTCCTTAGGACAACAACAACTAATTTATCCACTTCACCTTCTTAATCTAATAATGAACTCAAGTCTAGTGTCCAAAACACACCTAGTCCCATTGTCCATCGCATGCTTCAGAACATGAAATATCAAGGTAAAGGCCTAGGCCTTTATGAAAAAGATATTTTGGAGCCCATCCATGTCAAAGTCCCTCCACACTCATTTGGGCTTGGATAGTCACCCCAAGGAAAACAATCTAAAGATGTTGGTACTTCCTCCATCCATCCTAAGTCCTCTTTCCACCATAAATCCTATCATACACCTAAAACATATATTACCATCCCTCCATCATCTTACAAATGTCAAGAGCATGTGACCATACACCTTCCACCATCAAATTTTCCACCATTGCTTCCAACTCCTAATATCCCTCCATCTAATCTACCTCCACTACTCCCAACACCTAATATCCCCATTATCCAATCCCCTTATCCACCTATCCATAAATCCTCTAAAAATCCTAATCATGACCAATCAATGCACACATTGTCTAAACATGAAGCTTTCACTCATTCCACCATACCCATGGGATTCAAAAGAAAACATTTTGATGCCTCTATCTATAAATCAAAAAATATGAAGGGTCCCCATGCCCTAGAATACAAAAGCAAAGAACCAAAGAAAAATCCATCCAAAAAGCAATATAAGATCATACTTTCAAAAGAAAAGTCTAAAAAAAAAAATGGTTTGGGTACCTAAGAAAAAGGAAAACAAGTCAAATGAGGCATCTACATCTCAAAAATTCCAACCATCCACTTCCACCTCACATTCCCACTCTATTCAAGAATCTCATATTCCATCCCACAAGAAAAATAAAAGTCATAAAAATACTAAGTCTATGTGGGTACCTAAAGCACTTCATCACCCATCTCCTAAGAAAACATCTTCATTGCTTCCTACACCCCCTCCACATCAAAAGCTTCAACGTTTATCACAATGTGTGCAACCATTGGTCATGGTTCCCTTCCATTTCACAACAATTCCACATACCTCCATCTCCTCACCCTTCACTCATTATCCTACATACCTCCCTCATCACCTTCCTATGGTCCATGCTTTTGGCTAAGCCTCCCATTCATCTCCCCTACATAATCCACATCATAATCCATCATCTACCTACTCCATCTCCCTTTCATGTCATCCCTTACCAACATCTATGAGCATAATGACACTTGACATGGTCCATGCGATAACATCCATCTCTAGTGGGACTATCACCTTTCATGGAACTAGACACTTGAGTCCCTCCTATCCATATTCCCCTTCTCCAACGGTTAAAACCTAGTAAACAAGCGCCCTGGATAAGTACCATGATGAAAACATGGAAAAACAAGTGTCATGTGTAGGTTGATCTTCTATGTCACTTACACTTGGGGGCATGTTGTCTCATCCTACCATATCATTTTTTATCCTATCTTACCATCTCTTATATCATCATCCTTGGCCATCATACCCATATACTTATCATATTGAGTCCATTCATCATCCCCTCTCCTTTTGATAATGATGAAGACATAGGGGGAAAATGTTGAAACATGTTTCTGGGTATCTCTTGATATACCTCATCTTTTCTAATGCACTCTTATCACCATCCTATTGTTCTAAGCATTGTCATAAAAATACTAAGTATTGTACCTAGAATGGGGCATGTTATTCCTATGTGACATAGCCTTTGGAGATCACATCCTTGCTCTCTTATGATGTATACATCCATTCCATTCACTATTACCTATCCTTTTTATCCATCCATCTATCATGAGTCTTGTATCCCTTATCCTATCACCCACCCTTTCATCCCATCTATCTTGTTGCACCTAGACTTGGTTTTTCCTTTTCATTGGTATCTAGCACAAATTCTACCCAAATTTTAATCCATTGACATCCCAAAACATTTCAAAAAAGTCATGAAAAAACACAAAAAAATTTGAAAAAAGGTCCTAAAAAAAATTTAAAAATCAAAACATTTCAAAAATCCAAAAAATAAAACATTTCAAAAATCCAAAAATCAAAACATTTCAAAATCCAAAAATCAAAACATTTCAAAATCCAAAAATCAAAATATCCCCAAAAAATACAAAAAAATGGAAAAGAGTCTAGAAAAAAAAAGAAAGATAAAAAAATCAAATAGCCAACAAAAATCCAAGCAATAAAATCAAACCAAATCACTTCTTCCCATCAATTCAACACATCAATTCAACTTCTTTAAATCAATTTCTTCATCAAATTATCTAATCACATCACTTCTAATCAAATCCATTCTTCTAATCAATCACATCACTTCTTCTAATCAAACCCATTCTTCTAATCAATCCAATAATTATCATCAAATCAAATCATTTCTTCATCAATCCAATCAATCAAAATCATTCCAATTAGTAAATCATTCCTCAATTTAATTCATCAATCATCATCCAAATCTTCAAATCAATCATCTTCAATCATTCCAAGAAATAATCCAAATGCAAGTCAATCCTTAATCCATACCAACCAAGCTAATCAATCAAGTCAAATTATCCAATCACATCAATGGTCTTGATCCTATTCTAGTTGTAAACTCAATCAATCAATCATCCTTGTGTTGATCTAGGGATATATTGTTCCCCACAATGACAACACTATCGTCATCATCAATCAATCAATTAATCATCAGTTTACAACTTGACAAGGGCAATATCTTGTTTGTTTTTGTATCATTTGTGCATGCTTGCTTGCTTGCTTCTGTATGTTATCATTTCAATTTGCATTTGCATCAAATCTGAATCACTCCTTGCTAATATTCATATCTTGTATCTAGATAAGGTTGTATTACACTAGGGCATGAGACACATCGTCAACTTGGTCCTTATACGTTGGTGCATAATGTCTAGTGCTATATCAAACATATGATTGCTCACCTTATTGCAGTATAACATGCCATTTTTCTTTTTCATCTACTTCTTATCTTGTATCATTCATCTTATACCTCCTTTATCATCTTATTCATTTCGAGAGCATATCTGTGTTTTTCCAACCCACCTATCCTCTTGAGGGGCCATCATCATCCAATTTCTTCATATCTTTTGCATCATCATATTCTTCTATCATCCCTTTCCTTCATTCATCTTACTCCTCACTTCCTCAAGTGGTTAGGGCATCATCTTTTTTCATCTATCCATACCTTAGCTTCTTTGAAATGATGTTACTCGACATAAATCGCACCATCTTGAACATCATCTCAAAGAGGGGCAAAATGTAGACACCCAAATTTTTCCATGTCATAATATTACCTAGTTGATACATGACCTTGTAAGACATTTTGTAATATTTTACCCTAGGTCATTACATTATCCCACTTAATCACCTTCCCAATTAATTAAATAAATCTCATTTATTTAATTAATTCCCCCTTCGCATCTCTCAAAATAATTCAAATTAAATATTTGAATTAATCTCTCACTTATTGTCACAAATGTGCAACATGTGTCACATGACTACAACTCTTCACATGCACAAATAATTTAAATAATTTTATTAATTAAATTATGAGATTCCCACTCACATCCTATTTTTAGCCCCATTCATTGTGCGTCATAGGCATCTTTTCCTCCAAAATAAATAATAGAATCCCACTTATTCCCTCACATCCTAATTTTAGTCTCATGTCATAACCCACTTAATGTGCATCATAGGAACTAAAATAAAATTTTAATCCTAGCCATACATATCACAAATTTGACTTTTAATCTTGGCCATCTAATCAAATTAGCCTTCTATAAATCAAGCCTTTTATAGGTCATTTGGAGGAATATTCTTCTAGCATCCTCACTTTACCGAAATTTCTCTCAATCTTCTCATCTATCTATCTATTTTTCCTCTATCATCTCCATCTTATCGTTATGTTGCGAAAATGAGTAATCAACATCAACATATCGAAATAATCAAACCTTCAAAATCTTGCATTCTCATGCAGGTGGAGAAGAGCAATGGAAATAAATCAAATCTAGCTTGGAGATCGGTTTGCATTCACTTGTTATTTTGATTTTCATGCTTGCTTATACTCTATTGTGCTAGTTAGGGTTTGATATCTTGTTGTTTTAATTTTATATCTGATTTTCTCTAACTATAGTGGGGTCAGAGCATACACCTATACCACAAGCTAGGTAGGTTTGTGCATTATGAGTGCGCATGCCTCACCACGTGCACATTGTTACAAGTGTGGGAATTCACTCACATCATTTGCACCCGACTAGTCGAATACCCGCAGGTCAAGGAGCACAAAATTTTGACGGAACACTAGTACGAGCTTGTTCGCTAGTGGCAATATGGAGACCTATAGTTTTGGAGATTACAGATTGATATCTTGCGGGGTGACAAGATTAGATGGCAACCATATAGAGCGATGACATGGGTAGATGATTGTAGATACTTGCGAAACATGCAACATAATCATTTTTTGTTTGTTCATGCAAATTTTGTGATTATGCCTTTTTATTGATCCAAGTAGTGTGATCGTTTGACATTATATAGAATATTTCACCAACTATTCTGTCATACACTCAAGAAGTGAGGAGTGTCGTTAGATCTGGCAATTGTCAGTGTTCCACCATAGCTGACATCATCCCCACTGACAACAAGGTAGAGGATCAAGACCAACCTCCAATACTACCTATAGATGATGTTAGTGTAGTGTGAGGTTTCAAGACCTGGTGGCAGCAGTATGGTCCTACTTTGATTTTCTTGGTAAATGCTCCTAGGGGAGATGTTAGTGTCCAAGAGGAGGTAGTCCTGGTACGAGGAGGAGATAAAGGAAGAGATGACAATACTGAGTAGCAATAGGTTGAGGAGGAGAGCATAGTGGTGGCAAGGTTGAGGCAATGGTAGAGGTTGTCATCCCCCCACCAACCGTCCCAGTTTCACCAATGGTGCCATCAACTTTCATCGGTCTAGTGATTGCAGCAACATTAGCAGTGTCTAGAACAAGAGGCACAAGACCCAACATTTCTCCTCCCCATGACCCACACTGGCAAGTCGACGATCCAGGTATCGTATTTATTTACGTTATTTCATTTGTAGTACTTTCAATTTCATCTTGTATATATATGTTTTGATATCATGTAGTACTGATAAGTCCATTTTCTTTGTGGCTGTAATGGATACACAAAATTGGACTGGATTCATTGCATAATGCATCTTGGAGGTAGCCTCAGTTGTGCTTATCCAAGCGACTATCCTAGAGGTGTACCAACTAGTTTTAGTGGGGTGACATGCACATCTGTTCGAGAAAATCACATGTCTTAGGGTCCAACATATGAGGAGGTGCGAGTAGAGGTTGTTCAGAGAACTACTGATGTGATGAGCCTCACTAGACAGAGAGATCAATGGTTGGTGGAGTTGCAAATTGTTCTCACTGAGAGAAACGAGGTGAGGAAGAGAGCTAAGAGTATCGAGGAGGCATGTGAGGAAGGCCCTAAGGAGAGCAAAGATATAGATAGCCTCATTGTAGGGGGAGATCAAAGGACTCCAAGTGAGCATATAATTCTCATAGTCACAAAGATCCCTCTTTGGTTCTACCATCCATCCCCAACCATGCTCATCACTAGGAATAGAGGGCTCGGGGAGCCACATCCCTGGAGCTTAGACGCCCATTTTGATATGCATTATTTTTGTATCAATGATATATTGTATAGCATTATTTTTTATGTATAGAAATTGAAAAATATATAGTCATGACTATTTTTTATGGTAGTGGTGTGATATATGTAGATGATCTACACTTGATATTTATATATACATGATATTCCATTGTCGACATCATGGTTTTCATCTTTATGTGTATGTTTTTACTTTCATGTATGATTATGTGATGGATGTTGTACTTATGAATATATATTTAGATTAGATGCTATCATGATCTAATAAACACACATGGGTGTATGTTTAATTAAACACAATGATGATCTAGCTGCCTAACCAAAAGATGTAATCAAATGCAATGCACAGACACATGGCATAATAAAACACATGTATGTATATAATTCCTAATTAAATAAATTAACACACACACACATGTTTATATCATAATACAATATGCAATAATGTGTTAATGAATGAACGTCACAATATGATACACTGTGATCCATAGGGGATGAGCATTACACATATGGCACATAGACACTATGCATAGTATCAATGAAGATGCATCACATTGATAGGTTATTTAGAGGCATTCCATCTATAAACGGCAATCCATAAGCACTAGAACCTTACACAGAGATGACAATGTAAGGGCTTAACCAATTAGGACTGAACTTTCCCTCTTAATTAGGTGAAACATTTATATTTCTCTAATTCCCATAGAGAACTAGGTCACCTACCTTGAAAGTCCTAGGGAGAACACCCTGATTGTAGTGTTTAGAAAGTGATTGTTGATAAGCTTTAAGATGGTCAAGGGCCAATAATTGGTGCTCATCAAGCAACTCAAGCTGATGCAAACTCACAAATATGGAATTTCCAATTCTAAAGGCATGATTGCCTTAGCACCATACATAAGGTTGTCCGATGATGCTCCCGTTGTTGTATGAACATGTGCGATAAGCCCACAAGGTGTAAGTTAATTGAGTATGTCAATCCTTACCATGTTTGTTTAGTATTTTCGGAGAAAGAGCTCAAGAGTTTTATTAGATGCTTTGACTTGAACATTGGATTGAGGATAGTAGGGTGAAGAAAATATATGTTGAATATGATTTTTTTTCTAGAAATTGCTTCACCTCTTTGTTATTAAATGGTGTACCATTTTTGGAAACAAGGGTAGAAGGAAATTTGAAGTGAGCAATGATATTATTCAGAAGAAAGATACAAATGGCTTCAACATTCATGGTCCAGAGTGGAATAGCTTTGACCTATGAAGTAATTTGTAGCAGTGATGATAAAGATGTGTCCTTTAGAAAAGGAGGTAATATTTTACCAATGATACCCAATACCCATTTTGCAAATGGCCAAGGAGAGGTCTAGTTTTGAAGCTCTTGATTAGGAGCATGAATCAGATAGCTATGCTATTGATATTGCAGATACTTCCTGACAAAGGAAAATGAGTCTTGCTCCCTTGTTTTCCAAAAGTATCCCACATGAATTAATTTTTGCACTAGGGATTTACCACCAAAATGTCCACCCCTAGAGCCCGAGTCGGCTTCCTTAAGGGCAAGGGGTATTTATTCGTTAGTGAGACATCGAAGAAGAAAAAACTCACAATATTTTTGGTAAATAACATTTGAAAACACCACATATCAAACTGCAAGCTTTCATATCCAAGTGCGATCATGTTTAGTCGCATCATTGGGAAAATTTCCAGTCTTCAAATAATTGTAAATGTTATAATACCACTCCTCTGAGTCCACGTGAGAAGACATAAGAACATCAGATTCAGGTTGATTTGAGATAGCAAGAGAGAAAATAATATAAACCACAAAATGGTATTCTTCTATATCCTTATCCGAAGGCACAAGGGAGGCAACACTCACCATGACATCTGCATGCCAGTTTTCTCTCATAGGAACACTGTCTATTGTGAAAGAGGAGAATTGATCAAGCAAGGAAAAGGCCAAGTTCCAATACTGAGATAGCTTATTCTGCTTATGTTGATACACTCCTATGACTTTGTTTATAATGAGTTCAAAATCTCCATGTATGTGAAGATGTTTAATGTTTAATGTCATCACAACATGCAGGCCAGTGGTAAGAGCCCTTGTACTTAGCAATATTGTTTGTACAATGAAACTCCAATCGAAAGGATAGAGGAACTAAATTTACTTTAGGTGAGATAAAAAATACCCCTACTTCAGAGCCAACTTGACATCTCGATCCATCAAACTAAATCTCCCATATAGGCTCATGATCAACTGCAAAAAGGTCTACATCTGGAAATAAATCCAAACTAGGAAAAGAGCAAGAAGAGGGAGCATCTACCAATTTATCAGCAATAGATTAACCTTTTATTGAATTTTGAGTTATAAACTTTATATCAAACTCGTAGAGAAACATTACCCATTTCACTAATCTCCCAACAAGATCGATTCTAGTGAACATTGTTTTAGAAGATCACTTTTCACAATGACATGAGTTTTCGCATGAAGGAGATAACTTTTGTGTTGCATTTAGATGAGAGCAAGACACTATCTATCCATGGTATAATAATGAGTTTCATACTCAACAAGAACATGGATATTATAATAGACCACCCTTTCCCTACCATCATCATCATATTAGGCCAACAAAGCTGCTAAGGCATGAGGTGATGCAATGAGATAAAGCAGAAAGGTTCTATCATATATAGGTGACATTAAGATAGGAGGATTGGCCAGATAAATTTTGATTGACTCAAAATATTTTTCACACTCATCATCCCATCTGAAATGAACATCTTTCTTCAACAAACAAGTCAAGGGAAGAGTATGATTAGCAAACTAAGAAATGAATCTATGAATTTCCTAATTTTTCCACTACAAACTACATAGCTGAGAGATGTTGCTAGGTGGAGGCATATTAATAATCACATCAATCTTATTAACTTGTCGACCTCAATTCCTCAATGAGAAACTATGAATCCCAGAAGATTACTAGCATCAATGCTGAAAACACACTTGAGAGGATTTAGTCTCATCTTATAGAGCCAAAGCCTTTCAAAAATAAGACAAATATTTTTCATGTGATTTGGACAAGTCATAGACTTAGCCAAGATGTCATCAATGTAATCTTCTAGAATTTTGTGAATAAAATCATGAAATATTAAGGTCATCGCTCGTTGGTAATTTGTGCCTGCATTCTTTAACCCAAATGAAATTACCACATAACAGAAAGTACCCCATAGGGCAGTGAAGGCTATCTTATATTGACATTTTGGGTTAATACAAATCTGATTGTAGCCCGAGAAGCCATCCATGAAGCAAAACAAGGCATGGCTTGTGATTGAATCTAAAATCATATTGATATTAGGTAGTAGAAAATCATTCTTAAGAGAATCCTTATTGAGATCACGAAAGTCAATAAAAATGTGAATATGGTCATCAAGCTTGCTAACATCAATGATATTTGAAATCCAATGCAAATGGTGAATAGGACAAATAAAGCCTGCTTTTAATAACTTCTCTATCTCGGTCTTAACCAACAATGTGACATTGGGATTCCTCTTTCAAATCTTTTTCTTAATGGGATTAACATTAGGACCAAGGACAATATTATGAACCACTATGGATTCATCAATACTGGGCATGTCCTTATATGACCAAGTGAAAATGTTAGGATAAGAATGTAAAATTTCAGAATGTTGCTTAGACTCTTTTGGAGAAAGGAAATTCCCAATATTAATTACCTTTTCAAAATATTTAGGATCCATGGAAACATTAGTAGTATCCCCTTTAAGGAGAGAACTATGGTCTTCAGGATGGGGAATAGGAACATCATCATCCACATTAGATAGAGGAGACTCCTCATCCACACTCAAAACAAATTCTCTAAAGTATGCTTGCTTATGTAAGTGATACAAGAATCATCATTTGTGGTGAAAAGAAGGCAGATGGGCATAGACACTTAAGAATTATTCCAGTGATTCCTCCGAGGAGAAAACATCTAGGGGAACTTCATCAGGCCCTACTTTATTCTCAATCAATTCAAGATGAACTAGATCAAGAGGATTGGCAAAAAATCATGTTAACTCTCCACCATGGTTTCTGCATAGACTATTCAAGAGAGCAACCCAACCCCAAGTTATTCTTACGAGGCCTAACATTTATAGGGACTTGAATTCCTTGTTCGATACACCCAAGGCCTTTGCATCCATAACCATACTTAGAGACAAGTTTGTATCCAGGGTCGTATCTTGTTTGCAATACCTAAGAAGAAGGTGGATCCACATAGAGAGTAGCATTCCACCAATGAACATCAAATGCATCTATGAGATCACAACCATATTCCTTGTCAGAATTGAAAGCATCGTTCTCCTTTGCAAGAATATGACTACCTTCCTCAGTAGGGATGTGATTACCTTCCTCAATAGGAGAACAATTGTCTTCCTTGGTAAGGTCACAATTGTCCTCTTCTATGGGAAGGTGATCAACCCTCTTAGCAGAAGTGTATGAGACTATTGGAAGGTCAAGGTGGATAGGGTTGGCTTTATATTCTTTGATGAATAAATCAAAGAACTCCAAGGACCCCCAATCATCACCAAGTCACATATTTGGTTCAAAAGAAGAAATGGAAGGGGAGGACTTATAATTACCCACTTTGAGCTACTTTTCCTTAGGGGCATCCTTCAAGGTAGGGCCCACTGAAGAGTATGCAAACACATCCAAAGATAATGATGGAACTTAATTATTTAGAGTAGAAACAACTGAGGCCTGGCCAATAGCTACCAACTCACAAAGGTGCATGGCCTCAAGGTCAACCCTGATTTCAATTACTTCATTGTTAGCAACAAATTTTATGCAATTATGTAAGGTAGAGGTTACAACCCCTAAACTATGAATCCAAGGTTTTCCCAAAAGAATATTGTAAGGTAAAGGAACAAGCATCACATACACCAAAGTGGGTATGGTAATAGGTCCTATCCTCAAAGGTAAGATTATCATGCCTAGGGCTTGATGAGCATCATTATCAAATCCATGAATATACAAAGAAGAAGTAGCTAAAGAAGAAGAATCATTTTGATCTTAGGTAATAGATCTATGCCACATTTGTTGAGAGCCAAACTTGTTTCAATGAGAGAATGTCTAATACCAATATTATTAATGTTAATTGTAATCATTAAAGGGTCTACTTGCTTCTGCACATCTAGGTGCAAAAGTTCTTATGGATAGAATGTAATATTTGACAAATCTACACGAATATGAGCCATCAACACATTAACATTAGCCGGCCTAGTGGAGGTAGGCAAGAGGATCTTTTGCAAGGCTTCCTAAAGCTCACCTTGATAAATTGGAGTAGATTGAGCAAATCCCATAGCGAGATATTGGTCAGAGTAACACAAAGTTTCTTATAAACAAGATCATAATCACTGGGTCCTTTAGTTGCAGTTTTAGGTTTTGAATGAAGGCTTGGTTGTGAAAGAGGTAAAGATGTAGGAAGTGATGTAGGTTGAGATGTAGGTACAAAATATTTTTGATTCAAATTTTGCTAATTTTTCCTAGTATTATATGTGTGCCCTACAACATTATAAGAAGAATAGTTTGTAGATATTAAGAATCTTGTATACAAATTTGTTGAGTCATTAGAGTATGTGACCCCACGGATAGAATGGATTCTCTTAGGAGAAGGGTTAGTTGGAGTCAAGTAAATAATGGGTCTCTCAGGCTTTGGAGGAGCCACAAAGACTACCATGACATTTATGAACTTCTCAGCTTGCGAAGAAGTAGATAGTTGTAATGAATAAATTTTTTAGGAGTTCTATAGATATAAGAAGAAACCTTTAAGAAATCATCCAGGGCATCATCTAGTTGTAAGTGAGGGGGACCAACCACTGCAAGGCCCCAGGTCACAAAAGGCCAAGAGCAATATGGCCGCCCTAACTTACCTCAGTTTTAAAGGAAGGTCAGGATAGGCAGGATGAAAGTGATTAGAACTATGGATCCTTCGATCACTCTACAAACCCGAGAGTTGAAGGGAGACTAGGCGAGTCGATCTTTAAGGTTAACTCTACATCTTAGGTAGCTCTTTGTCCAAGGACAAAAACACGGTTATGGGACAACAATGCGACATGCTGGAGTCTCACAAGTGCGCTGGTGTCCGTACGACCAGAAAACTAGAGAGATTAGGTTTAAGCCCTAAGAAAGGACTATCAACCTAGTTTAGAAGTTTCTAGAATGAAATAATAATATTAAGAAAAGTGAAACATAAAGACGAATGTGATAAAGGAAATAAATTACCGCAAGGGTGATGAATATGATTTCGTACAACAACCTTCTCGCCAACTTGCTCCAAGATCTCTCCACTTGCACACAAAAAAGCAAGAAAATGTTGGGGGGGCTATTTAGGGGTCTACCTTAGTCAGACCCCCGTTTTGGTGTTTCCACCTCCATGGACAACCAGGTTTGCAACAATAGAAATAATGATAAAGAAGGGAATACAAGCTATGTAAACAAAAGACACTACAAAATAGTACATGCTTACTCAATCAAATGATAGAGAAGATAAGAGGAGCTTACCACCTCTGTCCAAAGCACTCAAGGCTTGTGGAGGAGAAAATGAGAGGAACTCAAACCTCTGCTGCAATGGTGTTTTTCTTGCACTCGCACTATCAAAGTGATGGAGTAGTGGATTACTGCTATGGAGTGTAAAGTGTTGCTACAAAGCTTGTGCATTCTTGAAAGAGTGGAGAAAATGTGAAGAGATCAACTCAAGATCTTGCTAAAAAATCTTCGAAAGATCCCCAATGGATCAAGGAATGAAGAATATGAAGTAAGAAGATGAAAATGACCATATTCGAGTCAGCTAGCCGAAGAGGGGTGTTACATTTCGACTTCCAATAGGAAGTGTAATGTCTCTACATACTCTAGTTGTAGGAATCTTCTAGGGACATAAGCGCACCACATGGATGTTTACGTGCTACACAGGCCTCCCCAACAGAAATGCCTCCACCGACACTCAAAGTAGGCACCAAGTGTGATGTGAGTAGCAGGCTTAAGTGGAATTAAGCCTCTACCTCAGGTTTTCTAAAGTGTAAGGGGGTAAAGGGGAATTTGCATAAGGAGTGAAAATTCATGCCTATACACTTTTCCCCACTTTAGTGAGCATGAGTACTGATGAGTGCTTCTATAAAGTAGAGTAGTAAGAAGTAATAAGTTAAGAGATGTATATCTAAACCGGTGACGAAGCAGATCATAGTCTAGCGAACTCAGAAGTGTAGGAAAAGATTTCATAGTTCTGCAGAACTACAAAGCTGAAGAATGAAAGCGCCCCATAGGCTCATGGTCTTACAAGGGAGGTATCCTTCATGAAATCTCACATGAAGGAGCTTGAGCAAAGGGGACTCTGTAGATTCAGAGATGGCGACATGTTTACTCATAGATAAAACATGTCAGGAGGCGGTCGCATAGGCCAGTGAATGCACAATCACGTAGACCATCACTAAGTTGTAAGACTTTCAAAGGGATCCCTCGAGAACCCTTCAAAAGGAAGGAGGGTCCACTCAAGGGACGCATTGTTTGAAAAGTCAAGTCTAGTCAAGTTGCCCCCAAGCTAGACGTAAGGATGTGGAGTAGGTCTAGTCGAGTTGCCCCTGGACTAGACGTGAAAAAGTGAAACCAGTCTAGTTGAGCTACCCCCGAGCTAGATGCCATAAAACTTGTTGAAAAATTTCAAAGGGGTCCCTTGGGAACTCGTTGTGAAAAGGAGGGGTCCACTCAAAGGACACACTATTCAAAAGCTAATGTCTTCCTTCTCGAATTGATCCATCATCAAGGAATCCTTTTGAAAGACATTCACTCTATCAAGGAATTCGAAAGGAAGGACATGCCCCCATGCAAGGGGAAGGTCAAGAGTGTTCTTGCTTCAGAGGGAGATTCTCAAGTCCTTTATTTATGAACCGATGATGAAGGAAACATGTTCCATTGGGGTTTCAAGTCAAGAATGCAATTCTAAAGGAGTGTGTGAAGGGTCTTGGGAAAGGATTCATTTTGCAAGGACTACGCTTTCAAAATAGCAAGTAGTGTAGAAGTGGCGTCACACATGAAAGGGACAACTCAAGCAAAGAAGAGAGGAAGATAAAGATAAAAGAAAAGGAAAAGGAACACACACAAAGGGCACAGGGGGATCTGGTTTTGCGAGGTCAGATCTGCCTTTATTTATAAATGGTAGGTAACCGGGGTATGAGGTGAAAGATCATCAATCCCCAACCAGATTAGGAAGAATGCATGAAAGACAAAGTAAAATAAAAAATTGGGTCAACATGGAAGGAAGCCTAAATGCCCCCAACACTTTGCATCGTCCCCAATTCATCGAAATTCAACCAAAAACATGGAAGACTAATGATACATATGGAGGAAGGTTTACAACACAAACACCACACCTGTATCCAAGCACCAATAGGGGTGACAAGGGTCATCCAGGCACATATAGCACAATCACGGAAGAATCACATCACAACATACACACACATCTAATCTAAAGATCAAGAAGAGGGTCTCCCCCTAACACCGGTCAACCAAGAGGTCGACAACTTCCCACTCTAGATCATCATAGGGGGAAGGATGATGAGCCTGCAATGGTGCAATGTTAATGGGAGGAGCTTTCAATCCTCCCACAACAAGGGCCAAGGCAGAGGGACCTGTGAGGTCTCCATCGCTCAACTCTTGTGGGTCTAAGGTCAATGACTTCGCGAAGATCGCTGACAAGGTTAGAACTTCATCCATCAAGTTAAACATACACTTAATGGGAGTGTCATGTTTCACCTCGGTGGATGGAGGAGTTTGCACCTGAGGTTCCCCGCTAGGCTCACCGAGAGACTCGGGAGCAATGACAAACTCAGGGGAGGTCGAGACTAGTTCTATCACTAGGATAGAACAAGTCAACACGGGGCCACCTATCAGAGAAGGTAGGCTCTTCTTTTGTCCTCCATTGCTGGAGGGGCCACGCTCTACCTTCCTCTTCATCGGAGGAGGTGAACTCCCCAGAAATGAAGCAAGGAGGGTCGAGGGAGAAGAGGAAATAACCGTAGTGGATACAACTGAAGTGTTAACCATATCCACGGGCTTGGGGAAATGTTAGACATTCAGAATGAAAGTCAATAGAGGTGACTCCATAGAAGGAGCGATAAACACCTACACCTTTCCAGGTGCATGTGCACTTGCAGCAGAAGTCGAAAGAGATTCATAACTAGTTTGAATAGAAGGGGGGAGAGAGGAAGACCCAGTAGGAGATGTGGTCATCTCCTCCTCCTTCTATAAGGAGGCTTTCTTAGCTGGAAGAGCCTTTTACCAGTGCCTAAACTCATGCACAAGGTGGTTTCTATGACTCTTTGAACCAGAAATCGGGGCTTGCAAAGGGACAGGAGGCTCTTGCTCAACCATGGGAGTATCCTCCATAGTTGTTTCCAATGGGTGGACAGACTATTGAATGGGAGTGGAAGGATTGGGTTTGGAAATGGTAGGAGGAATCGACTCCGACACCTTAGTGGTGGGCCTCTTTTCGCTTGGGGGAATGGGAAGAGGTCATTGGGAAAATTATCTTCGTAAGTCTTTCATTCTACCATATAAATAGTACCAGGGTCTAGGAGACCCATTAGGAAGATCTGATATCTTGATCCTAGGTTTTCACCAAGGAGGCATCATCAGACATAGTGGGTAGAGCCCAAGCTTTCTCATCCAATACTCCTCCCAAGAAAGGGGAGTAGACAAGCTTTCCTGAGAGGGAGCGAGCTTCTCCTTTCCCTTTCGAGAGGAGGAAGAAGCTGGTTTCTCTGCTACAGGAATGTCCCTTTCCTCTAGTTTTATACTTCACATAGTTCTTGTAAAGTAGGTCCATTCTTTGTGGGAGTGGGCCAAAAGTGATCCAACGAGTATCCTCCATGAGATACCATAGGTTGATATCCAGTATCATGCACTACGTACATGACACCTTCATGGGAAAACTTAAGGCATTTATGAATTTACAAAGGTGATCCCATTCATGGAAGCTAGCCAAGGTATATCGAGCTTTACTTGGAATAGGTCCAACTCAGGAATAACATCGAAGACCGTGTCTATATTCATGGGTCCAACCAGGATGGACAACCTTATTGATCCATAGGGTTTAAGAGAAAGACCATCATGCGTACGGATGATTGATTTATATTTTTCGTATTCCTCCCTTTGCAGGGAGTTTAAGAGTAATGTCTCCTCCATGATGACATTCAATCTACTTGTGGGGTCAACCAAGACTCATGTCACAATTTTTCCATTGAGGCGAGTGGGAATGTAAAGCAGACAAGTTTTGTCATTTGCTGGTACATCTTGCGAAGTGAATGTCACATCCGGTGAACCAGTTGCAAGATGAGGGGAGGGAGTAATAGTAACCATGTTAACATATGCCTCGAGGTAAGAAATAGAATCAGAGGGATCGATAATCATGTTGGTAGAATGCGACGGAAACGGGTCTGTGTATATCTGAAATTCACTATTAGCTTTCGCCACTGATTTGTTCGTGTTTTATTTTTTCCCATCAAGACAGATAGTGTCATCCTCGATGCAATCCTGTATCTCATGACATAGGCACATGCAACGTTCAGTATCATGTACATTAACTCAATGGTATTGACAATATGTATTTCCCTCATACCAGTTAGGATATGGTTCTCTAACTAGTTTAGGGGTTGGCAAGTTAACGATCTTATCCTTCAACAACTTCTGTAAGATGGAAGAATAGGATTCTGATAAATTTGTAAAATTCTGATCGCATTTGAGGCCGTTATCCACAATGGCTACTACATTTGCAACAACTTTACCTTTTCCAGAGATTGATATGATAGACTTCCCTTCAGGGTGGGAGCGCCAGGAGGAACCCCAGAATTGAAACACCGTTTGTTGGTACTCCCACAATGTTGCACATAGATGTGCAAAAGAAGGGTATTTGATGAGGGAAAAATTCTCTCTCCAAGGCCTTTTTAAGTTCCCTATGAACACCTTCTATACATCAGAGTCAGGTAACGGGTACGATATTTGTGAAAAGAGTGCTTGATATTGCGCTATAAAGTCTATAATCTTCTTATTATCCCCTTGTTTACATCGAACAAGGTCAGAGAAGGTCATCTTTGGCCTGATGTTGGCTTGGAACTATCATAGGAGTTGGTTCACAAGCTAATCGAACATAAAGATGGAATTTGCAGGCAAGTAATAGTACCACTCGAGTGTTGTATCCTTGAGAGATCGAGGAAACAATTTTTCCATCAATGCATTGTGATGGAAAAAGTTTGTGCATAAGGTGTTAAAGGCGGAAACATGTGTCTGCGGGTCCCCTTTACCACCGTATTTCTCAAATTTAGGAATCTCCATCCCTTATGGGAAAGGAGTGTTTAGAATTACAACCGACAATGGGTTGTGTCAAAAGAAGGGTTGAAAAATAGGTTGGGACGAGGCCTGGGACAAGTTCGCCAGCTGATTTTGCATCCTCCCCATATTCTAAGAAGGGTATTAAGAATAGGGTCATTAGAAGACCTAGGACCACTGGAACAACCACCAGAGCCATCGCTTAGACCGCTATCATGACTATCGCCAAAGCCACCACCAATGCCACCACCGCCAATGTGACCTCCCCTGGAGCCACCACCACTTCCAAGGCCACCACCATGACCTCTGCTGGTACCACCTCCACCAATACCACCTCCACTTTTGAGGTTTCCACCACTGAAGCCTCCACCTATCATCCTGCCAAATCCTCCACCATCGGAGGTAGCAGAAGGGGTGAAGTGGAAACCTAAAGGGTTTATGTTCACTTTGATAGTTTCAAAGTTTTTAGAAGCGACAGGTAAATTAATCGAAGGGACCCTGTCAACCATGTATACAGATGTAGGAGGCATCGAAATTTCTAACTATCTCTCATGTTCCTCGAACAGGCCACCCCATACCATGTGACTATGGTTCGAAGGGGCACATGCTTCGGCCAGACCAGTGAGACTAGCTAGGATTTCTACGCTTGTCCATTCTTTTCCTACCATATATCGTATTTCATTGATCACTTTAGCAGTCGTAGCCAACTTCGGATTTCTTTCCTGGTGATTTTCCAATGAACCTAACCCTTTACTAAGGCTAATGATGTATTCATAACGGATATGGATGACCTCATGTTCATCTATGGATGAGGAGGTCGATGATGTAGGAGGGCTACAGATGTGATTAATTTCATCAAGGAAACTAGATTTGCCTCATGATACGTGCTCCTGCACAGACAGACCAACCTCAGAGCTAGAGAAAAGGCCTGTAGTGTAACTAGAAGAGACCTTCATCTTCTCCATCGGAAGGTGTCGCAAAATTCTCTTGACTATATTCCCAGAGGTCATGGATTGGGCTGTGATGCTCATAGAATTTCACAACACACCGGAGTATAATCAACCAAAGGGTATAAGGGGAAAATCTCGTAACACTGACAAATGAGTAGACATTGGTTCACGTTGAGTTCACCAAAAATGTAAGAGAGGGGGACCAACCACTGCAAGCCCACAGGTCATGAAAGGCCAAGAGAAGTATGGTTTCCCTAACTTACCTCAATTTTAAAGGAGGGTCAGGATAGGCAGGATGGAAGTGATGAGAATTGTGGATCCTTCGATCACTCTACAAAATTGAGAGTTGAAGGGAGACTAGGTGAGTCGATATTTAAGGTTAACTCTACATCTCAGGTAGCTCTCTATTTGAGGAAAAAAGCGTGGTTCTAGCATGACAACACGGAGCACTTGCGTCTCACAGGTGCACTGGCGTCCGTATGACCAGAAAACTAGAGAGACGAGGTTTAAGCCTTAAGAAAGGACTATTAGCCTAGTTTAGAAGTTTCTAGAACAACATAATAAGATTAAGTAGAGTGAAACGTAAAGACGAATGTGATAAAGGAAATAAATTATCGCAAGGGTGATGAAGATGATTTTGTACAACAACCTTCTCAGCAGCTTGCTCCAAGATCTCTCCACCTACACAGAAAAGTGGGAAAATTTTGGGGGGGTTGTTTAGGGGTTTGCCTCAGTTAGACCCACATTTTGGTGTTTCCACCTCCACGGACAACCAAGTTTGCAACAATAGAAATAATGATAAAGAAGGGAATACAAGCTATCTAAACAAAAGACACTACAAAATAGTATGTGCTTACTCAACCAAATGATAGAGAAGGTAAGAGGAGCTTACCACCTCCATCCAAAGTGCTTAAGGCTTGTGGAGGAGAAAATGAGAGGAACTCAAGTCTTTGTTGCAATGGTGTTTGTCCTGTACTTGCACTATCAGAGTGATGGAGTAGTGGATTTTTGTTATGGAGTGTAAAGTGTTGCTACAAAGCTTGTGGATGCTTGAAAGAGTGGAGAAAATGTGAAGAGATCAACTCAAGATCTTGCCAAAAATTCTTCCAAAGATCCCCAATGGATCAAGGAATGAAGAATATGAAGGAAGAAGATGAAAATGACCATATTCGGGTCAGCCAGCCGAAGAGGGGTGTTATATTTCGACTTCCAATAGGAAGTGTAAAATCTTTGTAGATTCCAGCCGTAGGAATCTGCCAAGGACGTAAGCACACCATGTGGGCGTCCTTGACAAAAACACCTCCACTAACACACAAATTAGGTGCCAAGTGTGATGTGAGTAGTGAGCTTAAGTGGAATTAAGCCTCTTCCTTAGGTTTTCTAAAGTGTAAGCGGGTAAAGGGGAATTTTCATTAGGGGTGCAAATTCACACCTATACACTAGCATATTGAAATCCTCCTTAGAAAAAGAATCATCATAAACATTAAAAAGTACAAAAAAAGATCTGACATGTTTCACATTGGGTTCACCAAAAATTTAGAGAAGGGGGATTTGTTGCTCACGAGTCTCTTGCTTGCCAAGAGATTCCTAAGGAATGAATTTCCCTAAACTACCTTGGTTTAATTAAAAGATCAGAAGGAGGAAAGAAGAAATTGCAAAGAAATAGATGAAGACACAATATCAAAAATAATAATAGATAAACAACTTTAGGAACCAAAAGAACAAATCGTTGAGATTCTTATCACAAGGGGAGAACTTCTCGAGCAAAGGATGACAGTGCAAGAGTGGGATGCCAACACAGCTCACTAAAGTCCTAGAGATGCGTTGGCATCTTGTATGGATAGAGCACTAAACCCTTGGACAAAATTATAAAGGATTTGCTAACTGATTTAGATGTGAGGTCTGTTTAACCTACTAAATTAACAAAAAGAAAGAAATACCATTAAAAGAAAAGGAAGGTAGGAGACCAACTTACAAAGGGTCCTACGCTTTGAAGCCTTCCAAGATCTACACGAACCATCTACACACATGGTGAATGAGGAAAAATGTTGGGGCAGTTTCGGGGCTTGCCTTAGTTAAACCCTTTTTTTGGTGTTCCCACCTCCACGAAGCACCAAATAGATAGAGAGAATAATAGACACAAGGTAAAGTAGACATAAAGTGATAAAAGAAAACCTCGCTCGGGAGGAGAACCTGTATCACAAGATAAGACACACAAAGTGGTAAAAGCAAACCCCGCACGGGAGGAGAACCCGTACCACAAAATAAGACATAATAGAGAGTGTGATAACAAAATAGACAAGAATTAAGAGAGTGTTACCAAAAATCCATGACCCCCTCTTGGCTTGATTGAAATATTGTTGAATTCTTGCAAGAGAGCTTTGATTGTTGGAGGATCTTCAATCCAGCAAAGCTTCACTGTAAAGACGAGATCAAGAGAAGAAAAGAGAAAGAGAAGAGAGCTAGATCAGAGAGTGGTAGAATGAATGATTAAGTGAGAGTGAAAAGAATGGTTATGTTCAATTACATAGGCAGGAGGAGCCGTTACTCTCAAAAACCAACCATAGGGACACATGTCATGGGTCAAAGATTCCAAGATTCCTCATTTGAACTTGTAAAAGTATAGGGATGCTAGCGCATTGCGTGAACATCCATGCACTGTGCAAGTGTCCAACTCGTCATTTCATAAGAAACAAAGTGACAGAATGTTGTCACTTCATCATTGATCCTTAAATGAGGTTGAAATCATAAAATTCCAACCCATAAGGTTCTTGTCATAAATGCAACTAGGTGCCATAAATTTAAGGGTGAAATGTGCAAATGTGAAATTACCATGGGGTGAAATTTTATGAAATTACAAGTATATTGTGTGCCCTTCAAATTCATTAGAGTAAAGGACCAATCAACCACACTATCAAAATTCTTCCAACAAGGGTTTTAAGGAAATTGATGTGGAGGTGAGCATGGTTTCGATTTTGGTTGACATTCATCCCAACCCCAAAATGTCAAAGGGCACCCAAGATAAATTTGATGGTTTTGCAATCCATGGCCAAATCCCAACTCTAGGCACTAGGCCAACCCCAGGCAAGGCATGGCACAATATTTCTTTCCTTCCCCAATTCCAACGTGGCAACACTAGATATTCCATTTTCTCCACTATCCATGTTTCTTCTCCCACATCCAACAACATTGCAATAAACATAGATACTATGTTTGTATTCACATGATAATGATAATGCATTTCCTTTAGCATGCATACATCGTCAAGAGCTAGCCTTATTGCATGCATCACCACCCTATTATTAGACTTGAAAATCACCATCAACCTCTACTCTGATAACTCTCTAAGAAATGCCATTTTACTTTTATTGGCCTTTAGACATAACATAGTATCCATTGTAGCTCTACATATTGTTAAGATAATATGTGAGAAAATATAGTCCATCACGTCCTTGAAAGCTAGGCTACAATAATTACCAAATGAGCTCGAGTACTTCTACTCTCTTTCCTTAAACATTCATAATTTCCATATGTCCTTTCACATTTATGCATTTGTGATATACTACCAAATCTAACATGACTTCACTTATATCCATATCAATCGCCACCTTTGCAACCTTATCCATTAGCTCATTATATTCTTGATACAAATATGATAGCTTGAAGTCATTGCAAATTTTTAACAACTCATCGATTAGCTACAACCATTTACTCAGTTTCCAATTTTGGGAAAATAAATTCGGATAGCATTGATAAATTTTTAGGAGTTCCATTTTAAATGTATATTTTTAAGTTCAAAAATTTCCCAATCTCCATGTCTAATAAGGCTACTTGAAAATTTGCCTCATTTTTCGTTGCTCATTCCAATTTTTTTGTTGCTACCAATAATATTTGTCCATCTCGATTTCTTTTAACACACCCAACTTTAGCTTCTCTAGGGTTTCTATGTGAAGCCCCTTTTTAAATTTATCTTAACCCACCCTTCTCCCAAAGGAGACCACTTGATGTCTTTTCACAAATGAGAAGCCAAATTTATCTTAACCCACCCTTCTCCTGGAGGAGACCACTTGATGTATTTTCATGGATGAGAAACCAAATTAACCTGTTGAACCCCATAAACGGAGGATTGCAATAGCTATTTTAATCATTCATAAATAGTTATAAAGTAAAGTAAAATAACTCTTAACTAAATAAAATTAAAATATTTTAATTGTTCTAACTAAAATAGAATACATTTATTAAATATATTTATATTAATTTAATTAACTTAATAATTGATTAACTACATTATAATAATATAAGCATTAAATTATTACAAATTAAAAAGAAAAATAAATTTTATTGTTATAATATTTTAAACGTGTCATTATATGACACTCATCTTACAATTGTTGTGAGAAATTCTTCATCAATAGTTAAGTTTTTCATTAGTAGCATTAAATTATTCATCAATGATGGGAAGAAGTTATTTGTCAATAATAGTCCAAAGTTCTCTATAAACAATAGTTTGATGTTCTCTATCAAGAACAATAGTAAGGTTTGTTAGTAATTCTTGATCACCAATTTTGAAATTTATACAACTTGAGTTGTCAAATTATGTGTGATAATTAGTTTATTAAAATGTGTCATGTAGTACTTTGACAGTTAAGTGTGTGCTCACTTTTCTAATTAATTGCTCAACAAAAATTACTTCATGTCAAGATGGCACCAACTGTTTTGTTATTGAATTCAATATCATTCATTGGAAATGGTTTCCAGATACTCCTCTTAGGAACTACAAGCCGCGGCTTGGTTACAGGTGGCTTTCACCCCATTTCCCTATGCTCAGCTCGTTGAACCAAAGGTGGCTTCTTAACTCCTCGGCCTTTACTTGGCGTAGGAGGTTTGATGTCATTTGGTGTGCAATTGTTAATCCGAAGCTGGCCCACTTTGTTTGGTGTATTCTTTTCCAAGGCTTGCCTGTGGGTTCTCGGCTGGTTCATTCGGGGGTCTCTGACCCTCGCTACCCATTTTGTGGGCAGCCTGAAAGCTTCAAGCACCTTTTTTGGTTTTGTCCCAGAGCTCAGCAGTTCTGGACTTGGATTCATGATTTCTTTCGGTCTTTTAGGCCTGAACCCTTTTTGTGGCATATGGTTCTTCTGGGGGACCTGCCTGGAACCCTGGCTAAGTTCACCCAGATTTGGCACACTTTCAGAGTGGAAATCTTTTTCAGTATCTGGAAAGACAGAAATGTTTGTATTTTTGCTCATTCGCATATAGATAATAATGTTTCTATTTATGCTAAAGCTGTTATATGCTCTAATGTTATGCTACATATTCAAGTGCAAGCCAACAAGGTTGCACTGGAAGTAGATCACTTGTAGGTTCTCCTGGACCACTGGGGCAATGTCCCTTGTACTGTGGCTCGGATTCCTGACTCGCCCTCCTCCTCCTGTCGTCGGTCGCCCTCTCGAGGCCGGAAGCAGAGTGATTCCACGCGGGCTCGCTCCCAGCCTCCTCCTTGGAGGGATTCTCGGCCTCCTCGGTAGACTCGTTCACCTCCGCCGTGACCTGGTCAGGGTTGGCACTCTAGTGGTGCGCCGAGGAACAGTGGTGGCAGCTCTGGATGGCCTGTAGATGCTCCTCCTGACTCGGGCTCTGGTTGGCCCTCCTCTGGTAAAAGCTTTCCGCGACTTGCTCTTGCAATCTCGCCTCAGCACGAAGATAAAAAAAAAGAAGATAAAAATGATGATGGTTGGGGTGCTCCTCCTGACGTCACTCCTAACCCTGCTGATGTATGGGGTAGAAATTTGGATGACCAGGATCCCCCAGGATCTACTGGCACTGCCTTAGTTGCATAGTTTTCATTCTGTTTTTTTTCTGGGCTAGGCCCATGTTATTTATGCTGGGTTGGGCCCATGTCGCTTTCGTGGTGTGCTTTCCTACCACCCAACCCTTTTTTGTGAATTTTGTACTTTATTTATATTAATATAGATATCTGGAAAAATTCATCAAAAAAAATATCATTCATTGTAATTCCCACTTTTTTTGTGTCAATTTAATCACATTGTGTATACATCATGGTTTTAAGTGAATATCATAGTTATAATTTAACGTTTTTTCAATTTTCTTAGGATTTTCTAAACTTAGTAATTTAGAGTTTGAGGGTCAATTAGTACTTTGAAGGTTAACTTATGTGTGTAGTCAATTTTTTAATTAATTGCCAACAATTAAGATTTAATGTTTTTTCATTTTGTAAGAATTTTTTTAACTTAATAATTTAGTGTTTGATTGTGTTGACAATTATTCTTTTAACTTAAAAGTGTGGTCAATTTTCCAATTAATTGCTTAATGACAATTAGTTCATGTTGCACGACACCAATTTTCATCATTTTTTTTGGGTTATTGAATTCAATTATTTGATGTAATTTCCCACTTTTGTGTGTCAATTTAGTTCCATCATTTATAAATCATGGCTTTAAATGAACATCATGAAGATTTCAAAGGGGACTGTTGTGTTAAAATAGACTTATAGCCAATAATGTTCATCTAACATTAAATTATTTATCAACAATAGTAAGAAGTTATTTGTCAACAATAGTTGTTTGTGTAACTCTTCATCACCAATTTTGAAATCAATACAACTTGAGTTGTCAAATTGAATATGGTAATCAATTTATTAAAATGTGTCTATAATATTTTTTTAAAAAAAATATGTGAT
Source organism: Sequoiadendron giganteum (assembly GCA_007115665.2). NCBI lineage: Eukaryota > Viridiplantae > Streptophyta > Pinopsida > Cupressales > Cupressaceae > Sequoiadendron > Sequoiadendron giganteum. The sequence goes on along the minus strand of CM021102.1, from coordinate 48,821,021 downwards.
CAATTTTTCAATAAATTGTTCAGTGACAATTAATTCATATCATCAATTCACACCAATCTTTTTTGAATTATTGATTTCGATCTCCTTGTAATAATAATTTCCCACTTTTATGTGTCAATTTAATTTCATCATATATTCTTTATAATTTTAAATGAACATCACAAAGGTTTGAAAGGGGATATCTTGTGTTCAAATGTGTATAGTTTATAATGTTGATTCGAATAGTTCTAGTGTTCTTGTGATGGTAGAATATGTTGCACGGTGGGTCCCTCTCCTTATCCCCACGTACGCTACTGCATTAAATCTGCTCTGGCATATCACGTGATCACTGTATTCGGCCGTAAGCAACCCGACGCTTTAAATGTGAATATAATTTTTTTTACCTCCATTTTCCCTTTGTGTGCATGGGTAGTTCTTGTGGGGAAAAGATTTTTTTAACTTTGCATTTCTAAGGTTCATATTTAATTGTATTTATTTATAATGCATGTATAGTTTTGGTTGGTTTCATTTGGAATTATATTAGCTGTCACTTGTTATTTGTAATATGATAATTTGCATTTATCATTTAGTTTTCATGGTAGATGTTAAATTTAATGTGTGCATGGGTAGTTCTTGTGGGGAAAAGATTTTTTTAACTTTGCATTTCTAAGGTTCATATTATATGGAATTAATTTATTATGCATGTATAGTTTTGGTTGGTTTCATTTGGAATTATATTAGCTGTCACTTGTTATTTGTAATATGATAATTTGCATTTATCATTAAGTTTTCATGGTAGTTGTTAAATTTAATTATGATAATTTATAAGATGTGTAAAAGTTGTTAGACAAGAGAATTAAATGTAAATTTGAAGAAAAAATTAAGTAAGATCTTTAGTTTTTATGAATATGTTGCTATAAACGTGGATAAGATCAAAGTGTAGTGATCAAGTTGGAAGAGGAAGTTTCCAATTAAGGAGTAAACTCACCTTTATTTGAGCATTAGTTTGTGCATGGGGATTTGGGCCCCACTTTTAGCCCGTGACATGCTCTCATAATTTTAGAAACTATTGGTGGTTTTTAGTTTTGGTCAAAGCTATATATTGGATGTTTGAGACATAGAATAGTCAATTGCGACTTTATTGTATGGGTCATATTGCTGGATTTTATCTAGCAAAACAAGGTGTTAATCTCAATATCAAGGATTTAACCTTGATAGTGTATTATGACTTTTGTTGCTAGAAAAACATTGATAGGTTGGATTTTTTTTTTGAAAAAAGTTTTCATAGGGTGGATCTATATCAGTCTTCTTCCATGTTGTTTATCTTTCATTCTTGTTTCAAGTGTTTATGTCTATGCTATTGAAAATGTTTAAAATCCAATATTTGCAGGTCCTTTTTTTCTAAGGTTGACGTAGGAAATTATAAGATTAAAAATTGCATACCCTCTAATTTGGACACTACAAATTATCCTTGTTTTAGTAATTTTTATAGCATGTTTGAGAGATTGTTTTAGTTTGGCCTTAAACTTTTCCTTCACCGAATTGTTAAATTTTTGCATCACATGTCAACTCTTCTCATCAACCTAAAACCACTCGTTTAATTTTGAATTTTTTATCTAAGACTCAGTGTGACACATATACATCTACACAACATGGTAGTATCTTGTGATTTTTCAATTCTTCAACATGGGTTTCCTACCTAGTTACTTGTAACATTTGTTTGTTTGAAAAATTCCTTGTACATTTCAATGTGACCCTTCAACTTCCTCATGAGTCTCATGCAAAAGTAACATTCAAGTTTAACACTTTAATGAAACTTTATCTATCTATCTTAGCTATGCTTGATTGAAAAAATAGACAATGCTTATATTTATTAATAGTAGATGTTGCTAGATTTTTGCTCACTCTTTATATCAGCTTGTTGTTTGTATTTTTCCACACTTCTTTGCAAATGATCATTGACCCGTTGGTGAATCTCCTTCATAGCCGTAGAAAATTGCTCACCCTCAACACTCATCCTCTCCATTCCCTTGATATCCCTTAACTCAAACACCCCTCTAGGCTACAAACCATAAACAACTTCAAAAGGGATTTTTCCCACACTCCTGTTCATTGAATCATCATAGGAAAATTCTTCTCGAGGAAAGATCAAATTCCACTGAGTAGAATGCTCTTTTGTAAGGCGTATTAAGAGATTACTAAGGCTCCTATTTACCACTTTAGTTTTCCCATCACTTTGAGGGTGATAGGCAGAGCTGAAACTAAGATTAGTACCAAATTTCTTCCATAAAGTTCTTCAAAAATGCCCAACAAACTTACTATCTCTATCTAAAACAATGCTCAAAGGTAAACAATGAATTATTACCACTTCCTTGAAGAACAAACCAACAATTTATGATGCATCATTAGTGATCTTGCATGGGATGAAATGTGACATCTTGGAAAACCTATCCACTACAACATAAATATAATCAAAACCTCTAGGTGTTTTTGGTAAACCCATTACATGATCCATTCTTGTAGACTCCCAAGCCCTATTTGGAATGGGAAGAGGCTGATACAAGCCTGCATTAGTACTGCTTCCCTTTGCCTTTTGACAAATCACACATTTTTCAACAAACTTCCTTAAATCACTTTGCATTTTAGGCCAAAAATAGTTGCCTTCTAAGCTACTCCAAGGTCTTATCAAGACCAAAATGATCTGCAAGGCTACCACTATGATTTTCTTTTATCAAATTATCTCTCATAGAACATCTAGGTACACAAAGTTGAGCCCCTTTGAACAATAGTCCCCCTTGAATTAGAAAATAAAAGCTTGTGTTATGTGGAACACCATTAGATTGGCTGCAAGATGCATAAATCTCCTTGAAATCAACATCTTCTACATACATACCTTTTAGTGCTTCAACACCTACACTTTGCAATTGGACTTCTTGCACCATGAGTGTCCTCCTACTCAATGCATCAACTACTTTGTTTGAATGCTCCTCCTTATGTTTGATGGTGAAGGTGTAACCTTGAAAATATTCTACCCATGTGACATGCCTATGACTAAGTTTTTATTGACTGTTCAAAAATTGGAGAGCATGATTATCAGTAAACACTATGAACTCCTTTGGTAGTAGGTAGTGTCTCCACTTTTTCAAGGACTGAACTAAGGCATACATTTCTAGGTCACAGGAAGAGTATTTCTTCTTGGCTTCATTGATTTTTTCACTAAAGAAAGTTATGGGTCTGCCCTCTTGACTTAATACTGCCCCTATGGCATAACCAATTGCATCACATTCAATAGTAAAAACCTTATTAAAATCAGGTAAATCTAGTATGGGCTACTTTGCTTCCCTCTTTTTCAAGTATTCAAAACTTTTCCTAGCTTCACTAGTCCAAACAAACTTCTTTCTCTTTTCCCCCTTTATAGTATCAAGCATTGGAGCACAAATATGACTGAAAACTTTAATAAATTTCCTATAAAAAGTGGCCAAACCATGGAAACTCCTTACCTCAACAACTAATTTGGGTGTAGGCCAACTTAGAATAGCTTCAACCTTGCTGGGATCCATCTTCAAGGTGCCATTTGTAACTACAAAACCAAGATATATCAACTCTGTCTTCATAAATTCACATTTCTTCAAATTGATCATATATTTTTTTTTGATGAATAGGAAGCTATCTATATTAAGTTAAAGATAAGAGTACATATTCACAAAAAAAAGGCGGGTGGTGAAAAGGCACACCCCGAGAGTCACATGGGCAGCGCCCAGAAATAACAAAATATCAAGTCACATGGGCCTAGCCCAAAAGTCTAAAAGCATGAGAAATTAAAATAAATAGGCCATTAAGTGGCTAGAGCAGTGCTAGCAGAGCTAGGAGGGTCTCTGTCATCCATGTTCCCCCATACATCAGCAGGGTCTGGAGTGACGTCAGGAGGAGCACCCCAACCATCATCATCTTTTTCCTTATCTTTATCTTCCTCATGCTGGGGCGATATTGCAAGTGCTAGCCGCAGAAAACCTTTACCATTGGCAGGCCATCCATAACCAGAAGCAGGTAGAGTATCAGAGGGCCACCCAGAACCGCCACCGCCGCTCCTCGAATCACCACTAGAAGGCCATCCCTGACTAGCCTGTGGCAGATGAGTGTGAGCACACTGAGGAGGGCGAGAGTCCTGCCGAGTAGGGGGCTGGGAACGGGGATGTGTGAAGCCACTCTGCTGTCGGCCCCAAGAGGGCGATCGACCGCGGGAGGAGGAGGGCGAATCGGGGACCCGAGCCATAGCACATGAGGCATTGCCCCAATGGTCCAAGAGGACCTGAAGGTGAGCCTCCTCCAGTGCAACTTTTTTAGCTTGCACTTGTATCTATAAAAGAACATTAGAACAAATAACTTCTTTAGCATAGAAAGAAACATTAATATCCAGTTGAGAATGAGCAAATATGCAAGAATTTTTGTCTTTCCAGATGTTGAAGAGGATTTCCACCCTAAAAGTGTGTCAAAGTTGGGTGAACTTAGCAGGGATCCCAGGTGGATCTCCCAGCAGAACCATATGCCAAGAAAAGGGTTTTGACCAAAAGGGTCGAAAGAAGTCATAATCCAAGTCCAAAGTTGTTGAGCTCTGGGATAAAACTAGAAAAGATGCTTGAAGCTTTCAAGTTTCCCACAAATAGGGAAATGAGGGTCCTGGACCCCCAAATGTATAAGTCAAGAACCCACAGGCAAGCCTTGGAAAAGAGTACACCAAGCAAAGTGGGTCAACTTTGGATTAACACTTGCAGACTAAGTGACATCAAATCTCTTCCGCCAAGCATGAGGAGAGGAATTAAGAAGCCACCTCTGGTTCAAACTATTGATCATAGGAAAATAAGGTGAAAGCCACCTGTAACCAAGCTGCGGTTTATAGCTCTTGAGAGAAGTGTTTGGAAACCATTTCCAGTCTTTCCACCAAGGTTTGTGCCCACGAATGCCAACTTTGTGAAGCATTTCCGCTAGAATGGTGCTCACTAGCCCATCGAAAGTGGTACGGTCTTGGTTTTGAAGTCTATGTTGGGCCTTAAAAGCATCCCACTGCATAATGCACATAGTGGGTTGGTGAAAGAGTTGTTGCAGGGTCTGAATGCTCTTTTTATGAAATCCGAGGGCTTTAAGCCAAGGTAATTTAGCCAAGGGTTGACCATTCTGAGCAAGAAGAGGAGACCACCAAATATTCTACCAATTGATCGAAATCCCATCACGAAATCCGGCCCCGACCTATTGAAGCCAAGGCTTAACAGCCTCCCAGGCTCACCAAATGCTCTTGGCCACAAAGGTTCAAAAAATTTGAACAGGCTCCTTCATAACTAGGAGGTTTTGGAAGCCTATTCCTTTCCAGGCGAGTCTATGAACAAAAAATCTAGACTGAATACAATTCCTGAGGAGAATCTTCCAGGCTTCATCTCTGGTGAGAGCTCGGATAATCCACTTGAAACAAAGGGCAGACCCTTGCCGCTGAGTGGAGAGTAGCCCAAGCCCTCCAGAATCCTTAGGGAGGCAATAGTATTCTCATGTAACACGATGAAAACCCTTGTGGGTTTAAGAGGAAGCCCATAAAAAATCCCATAACAACTTTTCAAGCCTGCTGTAGGTAGCTTTGGAAGGAGCCCAACAGGAGAAGTAGTAAACATGAGTGGTTGCCAAGACTTTAGAGAAAACTTGGAACTTACCAGCTAGAGAAAGAGGCTTGGTAATCTAGTAAGCAAGCTTCTTCTCGACCTTAGAGAGCACAACTTGCCAAAGCTCCCTAGGGGAGGCCTGGAAGGTGAAGGGGATGCCCAAAAAATAAAATATCTCTCCCTACCCAATCCATTTCCAATGATAGGTTTGAAGCCACATAGGAGTGGGTAACACAGATTGCATGTAGCATAAGGTCTTGTGCCATTGGATGGTAGAGCCGGAGGCAAGACAAAAGGTGTTGAGACAATCAAGGGCAATAGTGATCGATTCTTCTTCCTCTAGGAGAGTGAGAAAGGAATCATCCGTAATGTGGCCATTAACAAGCTGCTCCTGAGAGTTCGGAAGAAGAATCCCTTTGACACACTATTGAGAAACAACATGGGCTAAAGGGTAACCAAAGCCTTCAGCCGCAAGCACATACAAAGAATGGGCGAGAGGACACCCTTGCCGAATTGAACGAAAAAGACCAAAAGTAGAAGACTGGCGACCATTAATGGTTATGCAAGCTGAAGCATCAACAAAAAGCATACGAACAGACTGAATGAAATTGGGCCCAAAACCCAAGGCTTGAAACATTGCAAGAATGAAAGACCATTCAATGCGGTCATAGGCTTTGGCAAAGTCAATTTTAATGAACACAACTTTTTGGTTAGAGCGTCGGGCCCACTCCATGCCTTCCCAGACATCAATGATATTATCCAAAATGAATCGGGATTTGATGAAACCCATCTGTTATGGGCACACAATTTGAGGCAAGAGATGGTGAATTTTCAGAGCCAGAGCTTTGGCAATGATTTGTAGGAGACATTGAGAAGCATGATGGGTCTCCAGTTGCAAATATCCTTCGGATCCCCAGGCTTAGGTATGAACTTTATATTTCCCTTGTTTATTAAATTTCCTAGAGAGTTGGCTTGAAAAGCTTCAAGATAGACATGATGCAAATCGCTCCCAACACAGTCTCAAAGAGATTTGTAGAATTCACAAGGGAAGCCATCAATCCTAGGAGCCTTGTCATCAGCCATAGAAAAAATAGCTTCCTTGAGATGATCAATTGTTAACAATTGATCACAGAAATTCATCTGGGCTGAAGAAAACCTATGTGGCACAATAGTAAGGCAGTCCTGAAGGGCTTGTTGTTGCACAGGCATGGAGTTTTGTGCAATGAACACCTGCTCATAATGGCGCACAAAGGCCTGGAGAATGTTGGGTAGCTCAGAGAGCACCCAAGTGCCATCCTTAATTTTTTTGATTCTTGGGGATGAGTGCCTGGCACGAAGTGCCAAAAAATATTCTTTGGAGCAATGATCACTGATCTTAAGCCAGTGTAGCCGAGCTTTGATTTGCACTCCTCTAGCAGCGTAATTATCAACCACTTGCTTTTTGTGCCTTAATTCTGCTACCCTGACTTGATGCGATGGGGAAAAAGGGTTGGCCACTAAAGCCTCCATAGCTGCACGCAAGTCAGCAGTGGTAGCCTCATAGGATTGCCAACAAAAGATGGCCAGCTGGCACCCATAGATGCGCAAGAAATGAGAAGTACGAGTGATGGCATTATTCCACCAAGTAATCCAACTTGTTTGGCCAACTGGTCTGCACTCCAAATCCCACACTCGACGAATGTGGGCCAGAGTGGGTTTGTGATAGAGCAAAGATGTGTTCAGGAAGAATTTAGTTTTACATGTGCGAGGTTGACAAGACGTCCATTCAATACAAAAAATGAATTGGGAAGTGATCAGATAAAGTCACATCCACTAACGACTTCACTGGCAAGGTAGAGCTGTCAAAAGAAAAAATAGATTGAGCTGAGATCATGGCACGATCAAGGCATTTAAAAACTCTTTCAAAACCGGCCCTGTAATTACACTAAGTGTGCTAAAGGGAATGAGAATGGCGGCAGGCAATATTGGGATCAAAAAGCCCCAATTTATTACACATGTAAAACCACGCCTCCCTTTCACCAGCAACCCAATGGAAGGGCAAGGTGCCATCCTTGTCATATGCCATCTCGACCATATTGAAATCCCCCTAGAGAAACCAGGTGGCAACTGGTAAAGAATCAGCAATCTAGTGCCAAAGCAAAGAGCACTCACAACATCATTAGAGGCATAGACATTAATAATCCCGAAGGAATGATTATCAATGTTGAGAAGAACCCAGACTACACACTAGGAAGGATCAGTCCCATGATCCATAACACAAGAATGCAATCGTGGGGACAAAAGAGTGGCGGTTCCACCACGCCCGGCTTCATGCAAAGTGAAAAACATAGTACTGGATGGCCAAATAGAATGAAAAGCTGAGGCAAGCAAAAATCCTAAAATTTTAACTTCTTGGAGACAAAGCAGTTCAATCCCTAATTATTTCTGTAAGGCATCTCTAACAGAGTACTTTTTGAAGAGGTCAGTTAGACCTCAAACATTCCATGAAAGAAAATTCATGGATGAAACTCTTCCATACTTTCGGAGTCTAGTTCCTCCTCAACCAGGGCAGATAAACTATTCTTCAAAAAATCCTATGGAACTGAACCAATCTAAATAGGTGGTGAAAACCTTCGCTTTTCTGGCACATATTCTCCTTCTTCCGGTGGTGGAGATGAACTGCGAGACCGTCGTTGAGCCCCCGTTGTGGGAGGAATAATCGGTTAAGAGCACATAATAGCCACATGCTGAGGCGTTACCTTTGACCTGGGCTGCACTGAAACAGTAGTAGCTCCAGAAGGAGTGGTTGTCCCGTTCTCTGAAGGGTTTGACACAACTTTGGATGGTTTAGGGGCCTTAGGAGTCGACCCAGAACCAGCTGGCTTATTCTTTTGGTTCGTAACCGTGGTCCACTTTGTTTCAGCCTTAGCAGAAGGCTCCCTCTAGCGAGGCTTTTCAAAATCTTGTGACGGTGATGGTGTACAAGGCACTACCAAAGGGAAGTCCTTAATCTTGTGGTCAACTGACTGGCACCGATAGCACGTGTTGGTTAGATTGAAATACATCACTTTCTGGGTGTGCCCAATAGCTGCTATTTGAATGTCCACAAATTCTTTCAAGTCCTTGGATAGGTCAACTTCCACACAAACCCGCTTCTGAGGCCAGGCTTGGAAAAACCTATCAAATTCAATACAAACAACCCTCTCGAGAGAGGAAGCAATGTGGTTCAAGAAGTGCACACATGGAAAATGCAGACCGGGAAACTCAATCTAGACAAGAACTCGCATTTTGGTGTCGTTTGAGATAGCAAAATATCAGGTCCATGCTTGGAAAACAATCAAGGATGACCTAACATACTAGGGCCCATGGCCTAATATAGCTTGGACATGATTAACTTCCACAAAGTGCAACAGAAAAAAGCCTTTGGTCAAGTTCTGGACCATATCAAGGCAGACCCCATGAGGGACCCAGGCCTTGTTGACCCAGTCTTTCAGCACACTTTCAGGGGGAGTCCTCCCAACAAAATAACCCACAAGGGTGTGTTTTTCAAGCCATTGGAAAGCATTATTAAAATCTAATAAAGGAAAAATTACATTAGCAGGGGCATCATAATGCTTACCTCGTGAAAGACTTTCAGAACAAATTTTCGAGGACATTTGTTCGGAGGAGGAGCCATTGAACTGCACCGATGAACCATTAACACCAACATGAATTGTTGGGTTAATGCCGGTTGAAGGCATAATAAACACCTAAAACTATAGTAAATGCGACCGTACTTAATGAGGGAGGAATTTTCCTGTGCAGAAGGCACAGTATGATGTAAGAGGGGCCAAGGATGACCGCAAAAAACAAAAAACCCTAGCAGAGCTCATGCAACCCCAAAAGCTTCTTTTCCCCTCAGATGAGAATCAAAATTGATCATTATTTTCTCTTCATGCAATCTTCTCAAAACCAAATCCAAATGGTTTAAATGCTCTTCCTTAGTTTTACTAAAAACAAGAATGTCTTCAAGATAAACCACTACAAACTTACCAATAAAAGTCTTGAGAACTTCATTCATCAACCTCATGAAGGTGTTGGGTGAATTTTTCAGACCAAAAGGCATTACAAGCCACTCATAAAGACCTTCATTTTTCTTAAATGATATCTTCCATTCATCCCCTGGTTTGATTCTGATTTGGTGATACCCACTCTTGAGGTCTATTTTGTAAAAATAACATGCTCCACCTAGATAGTTCATCAAGTCTTCCATACATGCAATGGGGAACCTATATCTGATTGTAATCTTATTGATGGACCTAGAATCAATGCACATCCTCCATTCACCTCCGTTCTTTGGTGCTAGGGTACTAGGAACCAAACAAGGACTAAGGATTTCTTTCATTAGCCCCTTATCAAGCAATTCTTGAACTTGTCTCTTAATCTCTTCATTTTGTTGTGGTGTCATATTATATGCTTCCTTATTAGGTAAGCTAGCCCATGGTATGAAATAAATGTGGTGGCTAATATCCCTTATAGGAGGAAAAGTGCTTGGAAGTTCATCTACTGCTATATCATCATACATCTTCAACAAGTTTTGAACTTCCAAAGGTAACTCTTCATTCTTTGTTGTTGTCCCAACAAACCTAGGCTTGATTATGATGGAAAAACCCATTTTATCCTCCTCTACAACCTTTATGAATTCCTTTTCTCTTACCTACATCACATTGGACTCTACTTGTGGTTTTTTGTCTTCATCATTCAATGGTGTTAGTGTGCATGAGACTCCATCTTTCTCTATCACATATGTATTCTTTCTTCCATCATGCTTGGTCTTTCTATCATATTGCCATGGCCTTCCAAGAAGCAAATTACAAACATCCATAGGGATGGTGTTACACAAAACCTTGTCCTTATAACCTCCTATATGGAATTCTACCCAAGTTTTTTCATTCACCAATACTTCCTACCCTTTGTTTAACTAAGAAATATTGTATGGAGTGGCATGAGGTAATCTTTGTAGCTTTAACTTCTCTACCATTTCAAAAGAAACCAAATTATCATACTTCCAAAATCAACAACTCTACAACATTTACCTTGGCTCTTGCATGTACTCTTGAAAAGTGACTTTCTTTGTGGTGGTTCTTTCTCCATGGGTACCTTAATCAAGGTTCTTCTCATCAATAGGGACTCTTCCACTTCTGGTTCTGCATTTTGTGATGGTGAATTGACACTTTCAACATCATCTCTACCTTGTGCAATCTGATTTCTTCTCACTTTTATAAGAAGTAGATGGCTTCTCCTTAGTGCATTTCCATGCTTGGTGGCCTGCAATTTTTTTGCATTTGTAACACTTCCCAATGAATCCCCTTGAGCCTTCTCTATTACTAAATATGCCTCTAGAACTTGGTCTTCTTCCTCTAAAGCTACCCCTTGAATCTGATGTTTGTTCTTGTGAGTTACTTGTATCTCCTTGAGATATTTGGGACTATCCTCTACCAGAAAAAGTCTCTCTTCCTTCGAAATTTGTCCTTCCCCTACCTCTAATTTTATTTTGTTGTCTCCTTTTCAACTTGTCTTCAACCCTTATGGCCAACTGATAACACTCTTCTACTATGCTTGGACTTGTGAGACTGAGTTCATCTTGTAGACTATATTTTAGCCCATTCAAGTACCTTGCAACTTTGTCAACATCCTCTTCCATGTGGCCTTAGGCTCAGTTTGTAAAACTCTTCTATATAGAACTTCACATCCATGTCCTTTTGCTTCAAATTTTGTAACCCTTTTTTAACTGGATGGTATAATCACTGGGTAGAAATTTACCCTTCAGTTTTGCAACCATTCTATCCCAAGATATGATCTTTGATTTACCTTTCTTTTTCCTCTCTTCTTGCACATAATCCCACCAAAGAATTGCATGCCCTTTTAACTTTGTTCTTGCTATTTTCACTTGTTACCCCTCAAGTATCTCTTCAAGATCAAAATATTTGTCTAATTCTCCTATCAAATCTAGGAGTTCTTCTCCATTTAGACTCCCTGAATACATTGGAAGATCTATCTTTACCTTGGAACCATCACTCTTAACTACCTTTAGCAATCTCTCCAACCTCTTCTCTTCAACATCTTCTACTTCCTCTTCTTCTTCTTCACCCACTTTCTTTTCTTCTTCTTGGTCACTCAAATCTCCTGTGACCACTCCTATTTTCTAGTTGGTCTCAAATGAAGTGAGTCTTGCATCAAGGCTTTCTGTTGTACCTTTTGCACACACACCCCATTCAGAACGAGGACCCTCTTTCCCTCTTTGCTCTTTTTGGTCCCTTTTTTTGTTTTGCCTCATTTTGTGTACCCATCTTTGTGCCCCAAAAGGGGGTTGGTGCATTTCCCAATGCCATATTTCAAGCTTGATCGGAGTCCCCCACTTTTGAAAAATTGCTAAGTCTCAGGTTAACTCAGGTTTTCCTTATCAAAACGTCGTTCTGGCAGCTGTGGCAGTTTCCAGGATTCCCGTGCCGGGTTTCCGTTTCTGGGATTCCCTTTCCAGATCTCCTTTGCGGGGTTTCCCCTGTCGGGTTTCCCTTTCTAGGCTTCCCATCGGTCTTCGCTGTTTCAACGGCTGTGGCCGGACGGCTTTCCGGACTCTGGACCCCGGACCTCCCACCGCCCCTGCATTTTCTAATTCACCAACCAAACCTGCCACCGTACGGAGGAATTAAATGTTGCATTAATGGCAATTTTGCTATAAAAACAAAATTTCCAGCCATCATTATCAATTGCGCAAGTTGTAGATGAGTTTGGAGAACTTTCGGCAACCAGGTATTTTCCGCCCAGCATTCCGAGCTCCCTTTTCACCTAGATTTTGCACGGCCGACTGTTCGTTCTTTGGGATTTCGAGGTAGGTTCACCGTTCGTGCGCTCTCCCTCTCTATTTCATGAAATTTCAAATTTTTGTGCATGAAATTTGTAAAATGAGTTAAAAACAAAGTAGATTTGTGCCTTCCGGTCAAAACCCATATTTTAAAAATGTGAAAATCAATCTTTAAATTCCTCGAAATTCGATCTGAAACTTCACCGTGCCGCGGCTATTCTTTGAAATAGCACTGGCGCCTTCTGGGCTCGGGTCTTCCTGTGGCCGTCCTCTCTTCAAATTTTGAATTTGGTTTTTTCCCTTCTTCGGATTTCAACCTCCGGAATTCCCTTCTCGAGATTCTATTGTGTCTTCGTCATTTCAAACAGCCCTGCCCGAGCATCCTCCTGACCCTCGGACCCCGGACCCTCGAAGTCCGTCTAAATTCAAAACTTCACAATCTTCTTCAAATCTTACCTCGAAATTCGATTTCCGAAATTCTGTTCCCAGAATTTCGTCCCTATTTCGCCGTTTCAAACGGCTTTCACCTTGCGGCTTTCCAGACTTCACCTCTCGACCGCAAAATCTTCCATCTTCCAGTTGAAACTCTCGACACTTTTTTCCCATCTCAGACTTTCACCTCAGGAATTCCCTTCTCGGGATTCTGTTGTGTCTTCGCCATTCCAAACGGCCTCTCCCGAGTGTCTTCGTGGATCCTGGACCCCGGTCTGCTCTCTGCCGAAACCCGAAATGTGGACTTCCTCCAAGCTTCTTCTGGATTCTGGATGCCAAAATTCTCCTCTCAGAATTCCGTTCCTCCTACGCCATTTCAAACGGCCCCGTCCGAGCGTCTTCCCGACCTCTGGGTCCTGGTGCTCCATTCACCACCCGATTCTCCCGAATCCTCTGACCGCTTCCGGAAACTTCCTCTTAGATTTCCTCCCTCAGATTTCTGCTTTTATTTCACCGTTCCCAATGGCTGATCCGTGGCCGCTTCCCAGCGACGGCAATTCGACACCCAGATTCTGCAGCCCAGAATTCCGTTTCCTTTGCGTCATTTCAGACGGCTTCCTTACAGTTGATGCCTGAACTTCCAAATGAGGCATCAAATGACCTCCAAATCCAAATGGATTTCGACCCATTTTCTAAAATTCGGTTTTCCTTCGTCTCCAACCTCAAATCTTCAAATCCAACTTCGGGAAATGCCTATGGGGATTCCATTCTCATTTTTCCCTTTCAAACGACATTCTGCCAAGGGATTTTCGGCCCAGGAACTTCGGATTGTCTGCACTGCCTTCTGACAATGAAGTATCTAGCTTCCATGATTATTAAACATGAATTGTGATTGTCAGACTAATCTTGACATGCAGGGATTTGTCAGTGGCCATTTTGTCAAGTTCATCATTACTAATTCTCGTCTTTTGTGCAGGATTTATGGAATCTGGTGCAAAGAATTCTGGTGCTTCCAAGAAAGGAAAAGGAATGGCCAAGCCACCAAGAGGCAAGGAAGATAGAGACCTAATGAAATACAAATTCCAAGGGGTCCCTATTCAATCCAGGATCACTACCCTTTGGAGGGATGTCTCAGATACCAACATCAGACAAGTGGATGTTGATGAATTCATGTAGAGGGTTAGAATGAAATCAAAAACAACCAATGCCAGATTAATAAAGAGCAGTGGACTTGCTAAAGCTACAGATTTCCCGCCGGCCTTAGTGGCCCTGGAGCAGGTGATGGCATGCGTGGAGGCATACCAATCTGATACCAGAACCATAGTGGATCATGAGGGGAATATCCTTGTAGATATGTCTCCATCAGGTATAACTGAGACCTTCCACATTCTTGCCTTTGAGAGCATGGAGGTCCCCACCATGGAAGACTGTAAAGAGGTGTGGGAACAGGACCCATTGGAGTGTAAAAAGCTTATCAACGAGTGTTGGTTGAAGGACAAACGGGGTAGTGCTGGGAAGCTTCCTCAGGAGCTCTTCCGTAGCGACTTCTTCGAGGACTACCATGACCTTGTAACTCTGCTCAGCCGAGTCATGGGCCTTCCTAGTGCGGTTTTCTTTCAAGAATGGATGTTCTATTTCATAGAAAAGATTCTCTGAGGTAAGGGAACCATCTTCTATTGGGGCGAGATCATCAGTGACTGCTTCCACGAGCAGTTCACCACCATGAAGAAAACCAACAAATTCTTCATGAGCTCCTACTTGGTATATTCTCTCGCCAATCGGCAACATTATCAGGGATTGACAATGATGCCTAGTGATCCAGCGGGGCCAAAGATCAAGCCTTATGACAAGTACCCTCAGTTACAATTTCAGAATTTCAAAACAAACTACTGCAGGGTGAATGACGCATTCATTGCTCACGTCATCTGATTAGTAGGAGGGGATTTTCATAGGAGGATGTGTCACAGTGCTAAGAGGAGGAGATTTCTGCTCCAGAGATGGAAGGTGATAGGTCTCCAGTTGAGGAACATGGATAGACTCTAGAGCATGGTAAGGAAACTTACCTCCATGAGGACAAACAAGCAGAGAGCCCCAAGGAGCATCAAGATACTTTAAACGAGGAGGAGGATGCTGAAAAGAAGGATTCACCCAAAGGGCAGTCACTCACCGAGTCCCTCGCTAGACATGAAACATTCGAACAAGATTCTGATGAAGGAAAGGAAGATGCAGGAACAAAGGAGAAGGCTCTTGTTGTCAGAATTGTCGAACTTGAAAAGGAGGACAACAGGACTCAAAGTGAACCGCCAAGGGAAGAACCCCAAATGCCTAACTGGTTGCAAAGACAACTCAAGCAAAAGACTCCCACCTTGAAGGATCCTAAGGCAAGGCTGGAAGCCATCATGGCCAGAGCATGAGTAAGCATCAAAAAAGAGAAGAAGCCAAGGGTCAGATCTGTTGATGTTATATAGCAGCTTCGGTCTGCACTTCCATGAAGAAGACAAATTATATATGTAACCTTGAGCCGACCTTATGTTTCACATTTTCTTTGTATTAATCTTGAGCCGACCTAAAGCTATTTCTGTTTTATTTTATAAAGGCCGACCTAAATGTAGAGGCACTTATGATGTATAAGTACAAGGTCATTATCCTTGCTAAAGGTAATTCGAATTCAACAAGCAAGTTTGCTATTCCATTAAGAGCAGAGGTTCGCAATTATCATTAAGAGCAAAAATTCGCATATATCATTGAAGAACAGAAATCGCATTTTCTACAGCAGTCCGATCTCAAGGAAGGATAGATTCATTTGTATCTTGTGTATTAAGGAAAGGTGTGAAATCATTATGACTCTCTATTAGCCATTGTTGGGCTATGTTGTAAGCAAATTTCTATCACTGTGTTATCATATATATAAGAGAATCATTTGCTGGGTTTTTCTCCCTCAAGAGGAGGGTTTTCCCAAGGTATCTTGTTGCGTTCATTGTCTTATGTGTTGCATTTCTATTGAGCAATTTATTATCTAATCTGATCTAAGAAACACTAACATGGTATCAGAGCGGGTTTGAAAAAGATTGTGATCAGATTCAGATCTGTTAGTTTGCAACTCTCATTATCTTTTCTTTTCAGTCTATCTTCTAAATTTCTCAAGATGGTGAACGGTCTGAAAATCAAGGATAGACTCGAAGGGATCTCGAACTACACATCATGGAGGTTCAGGTTCTTGCTAACTTTGGAAGAGAATGATTTGGCTGAGTTTGTGAAAACAAAAGTTCTCGAACCTGAGGGGGAAGAAGAGAAGCTGCAATGGAGAAAGAAAGACACTAGGGCAAAGAAAGTATTGGTTGATTCCGTCAAGGATCATATTGTACCAATTGTCTTCAAGTTGGATACAGCAAGAGAGATGTTTACAACCTTGGAAGAGATGTACGAAATCAACAACACCAGTCGAGCCCTTGCACTGAAGCAACAACTTCATCATGTGAAAATGGCGAAAGGAGAATCTGTTATTACATACTTCATGAGGATTTCAGAGATAAAAGATCAGCTCTCCACTATTGGTCACATGATTGATGATAAAGAACTGACTATGCTTGCTCTCAATGGTCTTCCGCTTTCATGGGAGGCGTTCATTCAAGGAATCAGTGCAAGATATGAACTTCCCAAGTTTGATCGATTGAGGATTGACTGCATTCAAGAGGAGTCAAGACTAACAGCAAGAGGAATTGGTCAAAGCTCAAAGAATGAAGAACTACAAGTTCTTGCCTCTCATTCATCAAACAAAGGAAAAGGCTTTAAGAAAGGATTCTTCAAGAGGAATCGAGAAGATGGAAATGATGATGTTCCTACCTTCAAAAGGAAACAAGACATGTCCAAGATTCAGTGTTTTCATTGTGATAAGTATGGTCACTTTGCGAGGGTTTGCCCTCAATGACCCAAGCTTCAAGCTGCCACTGCAGATGCTGAAGAAATCACTCCAGAAAAGGACTCCAGTGATTATCTATTTTATTCATCCTTGTCTAGCAATGTTTCTACTGACTCTAACACTTGGTTGATTGATAGTGGTGCTTCTAGGCACATCACCGGGTTCAGAGGTCACCTTTCAAACTTAATGGAAAGAAACTCCAGTGATCAAGTTGTTATTGGAGATGATGCTAGATATTATGTAAAAGGGATTGGAAATTCCACTCTTCACTTGGATTCTAGAATTTCTTTGGAGTTGAATGATGTACTGTTCATACCAGGGATAAAAAGGAACCTTGTTTCAATTTTAGCATTAGAAGACAAGGGTTATCAAGTTGCCTTCTCTAAAGGGAAAGTTCTTATATGGGCAAAGAACTCCAGCTTCAAAACTGCTCAAGTGATTGGGGTTAGACATGAATGTCTCTACAGGTTGTGCACTCGTCCTCTTCAAGCACTTGTGCATAACAATACCAGCATGTGTGATCTTTGGCATCAAAGATTGGATCACATTCACTTTCGTGCTCTACCTATCATGGAGAAGATGGTCACCGGTCTTCCGAAATTCGATCAAGAACATGAAGGTACATGCAAGGGATGTGCCCTAGGAAAGAACACAAAAGGTACGTTTCATTCCAGTGAAAGTAGATCTAAATGTATTCTTGATCTCATTCATTCTGATTTGTGTGGTCCAATGTCTATTGCATCATCTAGTGGTTTCTTGTATTATATTATTTTCATTGATGATTACTCTAGAAAGACTTGGATTTATTTCTTGAGATCTAAAGAATCAGAAGAAGTATTAGAAAGATTCAAAGAATTCAAAGCACAGATTGAAAATCTCTCTAGGAAGAGGATCAAAGTATTGAGATTTGATAATGGTGGAGAATACACTTCTGGCACATTTCGAGACTTTTGTATTGAAGCAGGGATTAAGAGGGAGTTCAGTGTTCCCTATAATCCACAACAAAATGGTATTGCTGAAAGGAAGAATAGGTCTATTGTGGAAGCAGTGAAAGCTATGATCCATGATCAAGACTTACAAATCTCTCTTTGGGCTGAAGCATCAAGAACAACCGTCTATGTTCAAAACAGGAGTCCCCACAGGATCTTAGAGAATAAAACTCCTGAAGAAGCATTCTCAGGCGTGAAGCCTGAAGTTAGTCATTTGAGGATCTTTGGCTGTCCAGTCTATGTTCATATTCCAAAGGAAAAGAGAACAAAGCTAGAACCTTCTGGGAAGAAAGGAATTCTTGTAGGCTACAGTGAGACATCAAAAGCTTACAGGATATACATTCCAGGACAGAAACCTATTGAGATTAGTAGAGATGTCACATTTGAGGAAGATGTTGCTTACAGAAGGTCCAAAGGCACTCCTATGGAGATTGATGAAGAAGAACCTCCTCAAGATATGGAAGTTGACCATATTCCAGAGAATCTGAAGGAGGATACAGAACCTAAAGAAGATATTGATCCAGCTGAGCCTTTGGATCCTACTGATGGGCCTCTAGACATTGTGATTGGAAAGAAAAGACCTCTTTGGGCTCGCAGGACAATGCAGGAAGCAGAAAGGTTTGCAGCTCCAAGAGGAGCCTTCAGAGAAAGCAAGAGACCTCACAAGTTCTCTAGTTATGTTGCCTTGATGAGTCAGATTATTGAGTCAGAGCCTTCAAATGTTGAAGAAGCTTCTAGTCAACAAGTATGGAAGGATGCCATGATTGAGGAGTATCAGTCTATACTTAAGAACGATGTTTGGGATATAGTTCCTAGACCCAAAGACAAATCTGTGGTGTCTTCTAAGTGGCTCTTCAAGATCAAGCATGCAGCTGATGGGAGCATTGAGAAACACAAGGCTAGATTTGTGGCTAGAGGGTTCTCACAAAAAGAGGGAGTTGACTATGAAGAAACTTTTGCTCCTGTGGCTCGTTACACGTCTGTTAGAACCATCATTGCTATTGCTGCATCTAGAGGATGGAAGATTCACCAAATGGATGTAAAGACAGCTTTTCTGAATGGCATAATAGAAGAAGAGGTTTACATTGAGCAACCAGAAGGATTTGAGGTGCATGGGAAAGAGTCTTATGTCTGCAAGCTGAAGAAGGCCTTGTATGGTCTTAAACAAGCTCCTCATGCTTGGTATGAAAGAATTGATCAGTATCTTTCAAGTCTAGGTTTCTCAAAGAACGATGCAGATTCTAACCTCTACTTCAAAGTAGTAAATGGTGAAGCATTAATTTTGGTTTTATATGTTGATGACTTGATCATTACTGGAGAAGAACATCTAATTCTAAAATGCAAGAAGGAATTAGCTTCATAGTTTGAGATGAAGAATCTAGGTCTTATGCATTACTTTCTTGGCTTAGAAGTTTGACAAAAGCCAGATGAGATGATTCTAAGTCAAGGGAAGTACACTGTTGACATTCTCAAAAGGTTTGGTATGATTGACTACAAACCTATGTCTACACCCATCGAGACTAATTTAGATAAGTTGAAAGAAGCTATAGCTAGTTCAGAACCAGTGGATTCTACGATGTATAGATAGTTGATTGGTTCATTGATGTATCTAGTTAACACTAGACCTGATATTTGCTATGCAGTGAGTGCAATTAGCTAGTTTATGTGTGAACCAAAGCAAATACATCTTGTAGCAGCTAAACATATCCTAAGATATTTATGTGGCACAATTGGATATGGGTTGAGATATTCTTCAAACGTGGATTTGGAGCTGCATGGTTTTACTGATTCTGATTGGGCAGGATGTGTCTCAGACCGGAAAAGTACCTTTGGTTGTTGCTTCAGTTTGGGGATTGCTATGATCTCCTGGTGTAGCAGGAAACAGTCTTCAGTAGCCTTGAGTACAACTGAAGCAGAGTATATAGCAGCTTGTGTGGCAGCTCGTGAGGCAGTGTGGCTTTGTAAGCTCCTTGTAGGATTGTTTGGAAAATCAATGGAGCCTACTATTATACACTGTGATAATCAAAGTTGTGTTAAGCTTTCTGTCAATCCTGTGTTTCATGACAGAACAAAACATGTTGAGATCAAGTATCACTATATTAGAGATATGGTGCAAAGGAAAGCTATTCAGTTGAGGTATATCAGCACTGAAGAGCAAACAACAGACATTCTCACCAAGCCTCTCGCCAGGATTAAGTTTGTGTACTTCCGAGAGAAACTTGGTATGGTGGAGAATGCAGCCTCAACTGAGAAAGAGTCTCAGTAATCAGTGATCCTTGATTGATAATGCAATTCTCTGCTGAGAGAGAGTTGAGGTGCAAGCCCTTGTTAATGCAATTCTCTGTTGAGAGAGAGTTGAGGTGTAAGCCCTTGTTAATGCAATTCTCTGATGAGAGAGAGTTGAGGTGTAAGCCCTTGATAATGCAATTCTCTGATGAGAGAGAGTTGAGGTGAAAGCCCTTGATACTGCAAATCTCTATTGAGAGAGATTTGAGGTGAAATCCCTTGTTTCCACCCTCTAGGAGAAGCTATGGTGGATGTCATGTGTGTGACTCCATGACAACATCACGTGAGGGAATCCATGATGAGTTTATACCATCTATGGGAGTAGCCATAATGGTTAATATCACGTTGAGGTGATATTCTATTTTTTTTTCATTCTAATATAATGTGTCTTGTGCAGATGGAAGTTCATCCCTAGCTGAGAGGGAGTGTTGATGTTATATAGTAGCTTCGATCTGCACTTCCATGAAGAAGACAAATTATATATGTAACCTTGAGCCAACCTTATGTTTCACATTTTCTTTGTATTAATCTTGAGCCAAACTAAAGCTATTTCTATTTTATTTTATAAAGGCCGACCTAAATGTAGAGGCACCTATGATGTATAAGTACAAGGTCATTATCCTTGCTAAAGGTAATTCGAATTCAACAAGCAAGTTTGCTATTCCATTAAGAGCAGAGATTCACAATTATCATTAAGAGAAGAAATTCGCATATATCATTGAAGAACAGAAATCGCATTTGCTACAGCAGTCCGATCTCAAGGAAGGACAGATTCATTTGTATCTTGTGTATTAAGGAAAGCTGCGAAATCATTGTGACTCTCTATTAGCCATTGTTGGGCTATGTTGTAAGCAGATTTCTATCACTGTGTTATCATATATATAAGAGAATCATTTGCTAGGGTTTTCTCCCTCAAGAGGAGGGTTTTCCCAGGGTATCTTGTTGTGTTCATTGTCTTATGTGTTGCATTTCTATTGAGCAATTTATTATCTAATCTGATCTAAGAAACACTAACAAGATCAAAGGTAACCATGGATGCCTCGGGATCAAGGGCAGTACAAATAGCAACACCGATGGTTGGGGAACAAGGTATAACTTACAATGTCTCTACCATCAACATGGGAGTGGCCACAAGGGAATAGAAGGTTGAACATCTCCAAGAGTCGGTCGCCACAGTGGTGCACCTTATCCAGTAGGATAAGGTCTCCAAAGTAGAACTAAAGGAGCTGGTGGCTGATCTAATGACTTATATTCAGTAGTGGTCATCTCCAAATGAGCAACGTACAACATCATCGGCCCCGCCTTAGTTGTTGTCTAGAGAACAGATTGACAAGCTCAAAAAGAGACGGAATTTGGAAAAAACTACGAAAAATTGGTTCCGACAGGTTTTGGACATAGGGAACATGGGCATCAACTTGGCTACCCGGGTAGCAAATAGGTTTCTAGAGGTTCAGAAAACTCTCGAGGACACAAGGCAGATCTGTGAGAAGTTCCCAAGGAATTACAATACGGCCTACCCAAAGATTGAGGCCATACTCACGTTGCCAAGCGATGTTTGGGAAAAGGACCTTGCCTTCAAGGATGATGATCACTGGCTGGTAGACACCTGGAAGCGAGACTATGATCACCAAAAGAGGAGGCTTGAGCAGATTTTGGAATGGATAGCACCAAACATTGAATGGGCAAGGGATTCCATAGAGGAGTGCATTCGGTATCTCAAATTGATGACGGGGTACGAGATGCCCGCAGTCGAGATCAATCCTGAGAACATCAAGCCCCAGTTCTTGAAGATTATGGAAGATGGGATGTCCACCGAAATCACCATCGAGTTCATGTGCTTCGCTGCCCGAGCCTTCGCGCAGTCGGAACTCTTTCAAGACAATGTTGCTAAGTATGATGAGGACTGGAAGAAGCTTGGCAACAATTCTCAGGAATGGAGGTACCAAATCTTGAAATTTGACATCATGGAGGTGGATAAGTTTCATTCCCTGGTCCTAAGTTTCATGGAGTATGCCGCATTGAAAAAGCGAGAGGGCAATCTAGTCATCAATGAAGAGTTCCTTGAGGAATAGCTACAACAAAGAGCAAATGGCTAAAAGACAAATTTGCTACAGTGCTGTCACTAGATGACGAAATAGGGAAGAAACAAGAAGTTATTTATAAATGTAATATATTTGGGGGTAGGTGAAACCCTAATGTAAAGTGAATATTGGCCACACAATAGAATCAAATATTGGCCACTCATTTTGTTTTTTTGAAAACTATAAATAGGGCTCTCCTCCTCTCATTCTGAGAGAGTTGAGTTGTTGTAAAGGCATACTGCAGAAATTATAAATAGCAAATACAGTCATTTTCTAGTGTATTTCTAGGTTTCTCAATATGTTTCATGATTCCTCTCCCTTTTAGTTATAGCTTTGCTTTAAGTTACTTTGCTATTTTAATGCCTTTAGATTAGACTTGGTAGTTTTAGCATGTTGTCTCTATTTTTGAAGATTGCTACTGTGTGTATGCTTTTGTTGTCCATACTTTTGGTCATTTGTTGAAGGTAGATGACTGTGTAAAGTTATTCTGGACTTTGATTTCATTGCTTCTCATTGAATCTCATCTTTATTCACCTTCCCATAGCGAATGAATGATGAAAATCTGCAGTCCTTAGAAGATAGCACAAATTTCATGATATTGTGAGAATTTTGGTCAAGTTAAATTATGTTTAAGGAAACTGTCCACAGCAAGAACCTCCATGATCATTGTTCATTGGTAGTTGCAGGTCCAGGAAACATCTTCCTTCCTCGCCCTTTTCTTTTTCCCCTTTTTTAGAAACAACTTGTGTTAAGGTTCATTGCACATTGTAAAGCCAAATCTGACAAAATAATGGAGTCTAAGACTACTGCCTGAGCCTATAGTAAAGCATAGTAATTCCATATCCATAGATTCCCATTCATCGACTCAATTCCCCTATAGCTTTGAATACATAAGACCGCCTTGTGATTCCAAGAAATCACATAAATAACTAAAATATTCCAAGCCTCATCATGACCTGACACCCGAGAGACCTTGGGATAGTGTTCTGCAATTTGATTGTGGAAGATTATCTTTCAAGAGAGGTGATGCAACTATGCATTACCTGTGTTGAGAAGTGCATAAAAACACCATCAACACTTTCCTTTATGGCTCTCAATTCTGGGGCAAAAGAGAGTCTCTCACCTCTCTGATTATTCTTTCCATATTCAACTTAGGGGCCATATTGTCTTGACTTCTAATCAACTTACTTACACTCCCTTACTGACCTTCCTTTCTCTGATACCAATTTGATGTAGAGGAAGGACAAGATTCAATTAAATTTGACTAAGATAAGACATTTCTTCAAGGACTTCATAGGTAGCATCAAAGAGGGGCATCTTAGTACACCTTGTCAAATTCATGACTTGGTTTTTATTTATCACTATTGACCATTGGAAATTGGATCAATAGATATGGGAATTTTTTTTTGAAGGGACGGAACAACATAAAATGGTGGGACAACAAGATTTCAATCACCTTTGACACACTAATTGACTTCATGCGATTTGTCACATTGACAATACCCTAACAATAACTTGTACTTTTACAAAAAACAATAACTAGCACCACAACAAGAAGGAGCAAAGAAAAAATCTCAAGGGCAGACTTGTTTTGGGATAAAAAAGATCATGAAATACTCCTATGTGATGCCCAACAACGTGGTTATTCATAGCCCGCAATATTTAACTCTAAACTGCCTAATTCGTCCTCTTGGGATAGTCAAAAAAGTTTGACTCAAACTAATAACTATGAATAGAATATTTGAACCAAAAACCTAAAAGACCTTTCTTCACACCCCTACATCATTTTTTGAGCAAGTTTAATCATTCTTTTCAATCCTTCATGACTCTTTCTCTTCCTTTTATCAACCCTTATGTCTGATACATCCTCAATATCAGACTATTGGTGAAGCTTTGCACGTGCCAATTTTAACTCCAGCCCTTGCAACTTATAAACATGATAGACTACATTAAAAAGAGCCTCTCCACCCATTTTGGTGATTTTTCACTAGTGGAGAGGAGAGCTACATAATATTTTGTGCTCACTGTTAACCTAGGTAGGGTTTCTACCCACCTAAAGTAAAATGGCTATATATTTTGATTCCCTTGATGAAAAAAGATGAAACAAAAAGTGAAATTTACTATACTCATAGGCACACAATATCCAATAGGTTACAATAGCATTGGTGGTCCGTATAGACCGTACCAAACAACATAAATTTTGAAACAATAGGAAAACACAAAAAATGAACTTCCTTCTTCACTAAAAATGCAAAATCAATTCAACAACCTCATGTTTCAACTAGGAGGAGTATTTTTCATTATATTACAGCTATTTCTCATCATTGGAGACTATTTTTCTTGAATTCATGTAATAGTCACTTGATTTTGTGACACTTTCTAAAAATTGCATGACAAGTTTTTGTGCAAGTTGACAACTTTTGTAACTTGTACTCATCGACCCACTAAACACACTCAAATGGATTAAAAGATATCATATGGTAATGAATGACCTTAGGAAACACCAAACAACTCCTAACCAAACCAAATGACTTAAAACCAAAATTACATAAAATAAGCAAAATAAGGTCTTGGTCACCTTGCACCAAAAGGTCTTGATAATGGAAAAGGGTGCAATATATAAGAATCCACAACATTGTGAGAGGAAATAATCATGGAGGAAACCATCATGGATACATGATTGTATATGGACTTGAAAAGGAAATTAATATGGACCTACATGGAATCAAAGAAACAATTATACTAATAAGTGGTATCATAAAAGTAATGGATACTCAAGGAAGCAAATGAGGACTTACTATAATAAGGAATGGAATGAAAAGGGGTACAAAATAATATGGTTCAAGGATGGGATCTAATAAATAAAAATAAAAAGGATCAACTATGGATGGTTAGATGATTGGTCATGACATCATATTTGTAATAACTTGTAAAAATCATACTATTTAGCTTCTCATATTTCAAGGATGAAACATCTCAAGGAAGGATGAGATGTTATGTATCTAGGGATATGATAATATAATGGATTTAGTGTTGAAAAATACTAGAGACTAAGAGGGGGGGTGAATCATTCTACACAAAAAATTAACCCATTCCAAAACTTGAAAATTTTAGCACAACTCAAACTCCTTTAGCAGATAAAGATAAAACTTCAAGCAAAGTAGTAATAGGGAAGAATATAGCAATTTGAATCTTTAACAACTTCAATTTTTTTTACCAATGTAAGAGTAATAATTAGAACTGCAACTAAGGAAAGGAAACTAAGAACACACACATGCACAAGGAGAACACCAAATTTACGTGGAAAACCCAATGAGGGAAAAACCACAGTGAGAGTTAACTCACAATATAAGGCTTAATGTCAAAAAGACTTGCAGGAAGGCTCAATGCCTTAAAGAAAGATATAGAGGACTTGTTGAACCAAAGACAACACAACTTCAAGAGCAAGATGCAAGGACATAATGAGATTTTCTATCTCAAAGTAGGATACAATATGATTTAGAGAGAATTATAAAGATTTTCCAACACAACACTTTGTTGATTGAGGCATTACAACACAATTGATCTTTCCTTTCACAAAATTTTAGCACTATCTTCTTTGGATATTCAATACAATTCACACACACACTTCTTCACACTTGTACACTTCTCCATCTTGTTGCATCAAAAATGATCTTGCATTTATATCCACTATAACACTTTGTAATGCCCCCTTTCTAGCCAATTAGTTCAAGGTTTTCGTTAGCCCTTTTTGCTATGATCTCGTGAGCTAACTTGGGAATTAGAGGGATCCTGAGGGTATTTGGTCTAGGAATTTCGAGTTTCAGGCCAATCCAAGTTGTTGTAATGTCCCCATTTTTCAGCCCTCTTAAAGAATAATCATTATTTTAATTATTTAATTTCACTAGGCAAAAAGTGCAAAGTGGACTAGGTCACCACCTTGGGTGACCTAGTCCCTTCTGGCATAAAATTCAAATTTAAAACAAAATTCTAACGTGAATTTTCCTCCAAAACCCTAAGCTCGGCCTATCATGTGTTATTTTTGAGAAATTAGGACATAGCATGTATAACTAAGGGTTTTAATCCTCATTTCCCCCCTCCTTAGCATCATTTCATCTTCACAAGCACTCAAGCACTTAATCTTCTCAAGCAAGCATTCAAGCATTAAGCACTCCAAGCAACCTCCATTGGAGCTAGTTATTGCAAATCTTCAGATCCTTCAAGGGCTTGGTGAGTGTTTACATTTGTATGCTATTTAGTCATCTTTCCCTTCCATTTCTCTTTCATTTGGGTTTGATTACTATCATGGGGTTTGACTAAGGAAAACCCCTATTCTCTAACCCCAACCCTTTCCTTCTCTTTACATGTGTGTTTTGTAGGTTATATGCAAATTATTAAAAGAGTAAAGTGTTGAAAAGGGTGACATCATTCTATCTACATCAACCCAAGTCATAAAACCCTAGGAGGAGCTAAAAGACAACTTGTTGGTCATTTTTTGAAGATTCATACACGAGTCTCCATCAAAAATAGAAGTACAAGTGGGCATCTCCCGATTCCATCCTTGAAACTCTCGAAAGTACTAGGAGGACTAGGTCACCATCATTGGCGACTTTGTCCCTGTACTAGGCCTAACAAGTGGTTTCTATGTTTCTAGATACCCTTTTACCAGAAACCCATTCCGACAAAATTTCCTGGCAAGAGGACTAGGTTGGCCATTCTAGCGTGAGTGTCCTTGTGAGGATTTCTTGCAGATTCTAGAAGTTTCTAGAGTTCTTCTGCTTCAGCCTTCAGTTCCCAAGTGCACCATTCCTGTATCTTCCAATTTCTTTCCAGTTTGCATGCATTTAGGTCATTTAGTTTACTTTGCATATAGTTTACATTTGTTTTAGTTTACATTTTATAGTTAGTTTAGTAATATTGCAACACTTAGCCACACTTCATCACACACAAGACAACCATATTCAGCCCCTACCATTTGAATGAAATCACCAGAGAGATACTGAGCAAGTATCACTTTGATGGCGATAATTTATATCCCCTCAAACCATGAAATACTATCACCCACCTTATCATGTAATAGTTGTAGACAATTCTCTTCTCACTATTACATGATGCTTCCCATCACCCATCCCGGCTCACTCTTGCCTTGCACTCAGTGGGGGAAAGAGGTTGCTAGCCTTGTCCTAGTAGTACATTTTTCATTGTCCCTTAGCTGCGTTGTTCACCTTCTACTTATACCAACTGAGATTGGGAGGTAGATGAATTGCTTGACAGTTGGCTTACACTTGCCTTACTAGTATTGTGTTCTTCTATAACGTGTTCCCATTTACTATTCTGCTTGTTTTTTTCTCCCTCTTAGGTGACCTTCTATTTGTCCCTTGCTTCTTCTATATGTCATGCATTATTTTTGCTTTTATTTTTCTCTTTGCATTCCTTTTGGGGATGATTCAAGGCATTAAGACCACAATGTCTCCTTCATGTTGACCCAAAAGGACCTTTTTCCTTTTCCCCTTTTCCTTTTCTTTTTCTCTTTTCCTTCCTTGAGGGATGATGCAAGGCATTGAGACCACAATGTCTCCTTCATGTTGACCCAAAAGGACCCTTTTCTTTTTCCTTTTTTCCTTCCTTTGGGGATGATGCAAAGCATTGAGACCGCAATGTCTCCTTCATGTTGACCCAAAAGGGACCATTTTCCTTTTCTTTTTCTATTTGTCTTTCTTTGAGGATGATGCAAGGCATTGAGACCGCAATGTATCCTTCATGGTGACTCAAAAAGTCTCTTTTTCTTTGTCTTTTCCTTTTCCTTTTTTTTTCCTTTTGGGGACGATGCAAAGTGTTGAGACATCCTATGTCTCTTCCATGTTGACCCAAAATCACTCTTTCTTTTCGTTTGTTTTCACTCTGTGTGTGTCCTTCTTCCAGTTCTATGTATTTGGGGGAATGATGATAGTTCTGCACTCTATACACAAACATTGAAGTAACAAACATACTGACCCCAAATCCATAGATCCCTTATGTGTTTGGTGTTTTTCATTTTGGGGGCACCCCCCTTTTTCTCTTTTCTTTTTCCTTTTCTTTTACATGATGCAACCTCCCTTGGAAACATATCACTTGACATAGGGATTTCCAAGTAGGCTCTTGTGTATTTTTCATTCTTTTTTTTGCATTTTGCCTTTCTCTTCTTTAAAGCACTTGCTCACAAACTGGTGTGTAGCAATTCCTTTAAAGTGGGGGCGTACATTGACATCATTTATTTTGCATTTTATTTTATTTGTCCTTGGTTCCTAGTGTAGCCTTCTTACTTCATACAATGTGTTTCTTTCTTTGTGGATGGCATTGGGTTTAATGTCCTTCATGAAAGTGACCTATCATAGCATATTACATTCCTCTTAGTGGCCTGATGTGACACACTGCATCCCCTAAGTTCTGAATTTTCTATTCTTTGATTGTTCCTCTCTTGGAGACATTAGATACAATGTTCCCTAAGTTAAAGAACTTGTATGAACGAAACAAGACTCCTTGGAATTCCCTTTTGCATTTTTACGTGTTGTATTTTACATTTTTGCATTTTGCATATATGGCCACGTTGCATAACACAACTTGCATGCCTGTAGTGCCATCTTACACTTGTTCATGGGCTCCAAGCATACATAGCTTTTCTTGCCTCATGAACCTTGAACCCTTATCTTTTGTGGTGCCTTATCAAAGTTTTTAGGAGGTATAACTTTGGTATGGTTGAGTGGGAAGCCCAACTAGCAGCACAAATTTCCCCATAAGCCACCTTTGTGTGTGTGAGTGCATACCAGATGAGTGTATGTTTCTCACCCTTTTGGGCCTTCTCACCCAGTGGACAACTGAAAGTCTCATCGCCCTAGAGTGAGTACATCTTCCTTTCAGAAAAATAACCTAGATCTGATCCACAACTAGCTAGACAAACGGTCGAAGCTTGATCCGACTTTCTCTGTCTTCACCCTTTCACATCACTTTCTTGTGTGATATTTTGTGCTTATGTTTGGTTTTCCATGGGATATTGATCCTAGGGGCTTGATCACCCCTCTTAATTTTAGTCATCTCATATTACTAGTATGAATACATTGATCTCTTTTGATATGCATGACTTGGCTACTTTAGTGTGAGTTTGAAGCAAGTTCATCTTCTCATTAAAATGGGGGCTAAATGTGTTAGCAAAAAGTGTAGCCTTGATACTTTTCACTCATTTAGGCCTTTTCTCTTGGATTTTGGCCTTGTTTTGCTTAGATCTAATGTTGTAATGTGGCCTACACATTCACATTAGGCCTGAACACTTGCAAATCAACAAAAACCCGACAAAGTCTTACAAGTGTTTTGTGAAGTGTTGTAACACATTTCCTCACTGTTCTAGGACTTTTCTAAAATAATTCACCTAAATAACCCCTTTCCAAGCCTTAGTCTAAAGTGTTGTAAGGTGTTGTAATTGACCCTTGCACTTTTCTAGGCTTTTCATCACTAATTCAACCCTTTTTCATGATAAAATAGTCCCTCAATGTAATTTTAGACCCGACTTAAGTGCGAGAGACAAGCCCATTAATCATCATTAAACACCACTTAATTCCTGACCACCACTTGAATTTTTCCAAGTGGACTAGGTTGCCACCTTGGGCAATCTAGTCCCTTTTGGCATAAAATTCAAAATTAAAACAAAATTCTAACATGAATTTTCCTCCAAAACCCTAAGGTCGGCCTATCATGTGTTATTTTCAAGAAATTAGGGCATATCATGTATAAATAAAGGTTTTCATCCTCATTTCACCGCTCCCTAGCATCATTTCATCTTCACAAGCACTCAAGCACTCAATATTCTCAAGCAAGAATTCAAGCATTAAGCACTTCAAGCAACCTCTATTAGAGCTGGTTATTGCACATCTTCAGATCCTTCAAGGGCTTGGTGATTGTTTACATTTGTATGATATTCAATCATCTTTCCCTTCCATTTCTATTTCATTTGGGTTTGATTACTATCATGGGATTTGACTAAGGTAAACCCCTATTCTCTAACCCTAACCTTCCCTTCTCTTTACATGTGTGTTTTGCAGGTTGTATGCAGATTATTCAAAGAGTAAAGTGTTGAAAAGGGTGCCATCATTCCATCTACATCAACCCAAGTCATAAAACCCTAGGAGGAGCTAAAAGAGAACTTGTTGGTCATTTTATGAAGATTCAGACACAGGTCTCCATAAAAAACAAAAGTACAAGTGGGCACTTATCGATTTTAGCCTTGAAACTCTTGAAAGTACTAGGAGGACTAGGTCGCCATCATTGGCGACTTTGTCCTTGTACCAGGATTGAAAAGTGGTTTATGTGTTTTTGGATACCCTTTTACCAGAAACTTGTTCTGACAAAGTTTCCCGATAGGAGGACTAGGTCGCCCATTCTAGTGTAAGTGTCCCTGTGAGGATTTCCAATAGATTCCAGAAGTTTCCAGAGTTCTTCTACTTTAGCCTTCAGTTCCCAGGTGCACCATTCATGTATCTTCCAATTTAGTTCCAATTTGCATGCATTTAGGTCATTTAGTTTACTTTGCATATAGTTTATATTTTATAGTTAGTTTGGTTATATTGTAGCACTTAGCCACACTTCATCACACACAAAAAAACCATATTCAACCCCTACCCTTTGAATGAAATCACCAAAAATCTTATCATTAGCGTGAAAGAGTGCCATTCTTCCAAAGCTTGCTCCTAGGTGAAAATCCCTAGGGGCCTATATGGGGGAATCCTCTTTCCCTTTTAGCATCATCTTTTTGGTGGTTCACTCAGACATCAACTATTCATTCCCACTTAAATATACATTAGTAATGTACTATTGTTTATAATAGTTTTAAATGAAATGCAATATAAAATAAATTTAAGTTTTACCTATACATAAGATTATTGTTGTTGCTCCTCACCTCCAACAGTGGATGGATCTCAATTTTTCTTCTCTCAAACGCCTCCATGTATGTAGTATGCAATGTTTCCTCATCTCCTCCAGGTGTCACATCATGCACCTCATACTCAACTATGTCTATGGGAGGCGCAGTAATATCTCCCATAGTACCTAGACACATATGACTACACATACTACAATAATGAGGCACACAAATATGTCTAGATGTCGATGCTCTACCAACATCAGTTCAACCACTAGGAGTATCACTATCAGGTACTTGGGAGAACTATGAAGTTTGTGTAATCAAATGGCCAATCAAAGAGTGTATGGCCAAGATACTATGCATTGTTGCATTTGTAATGATGTTTGGATGGGATACTCGAGATTGGAGAGGAATATGACAAGGGGGAAAAATATGGACCTTGCATTTGATGCATTTCCCCAAGTCTATCTTGGGGAATTCCCATACCTACTCCTTGAAAATTTCTAAAATCAAAATAGTTCACATTGTTTTCCTAAAAAAAATCTGCATGTAATTGTGGAGAAAATAAAGAGGGACATCAAGATTGTTGTTGGGTGGTTTATCAAACACTACCCACCAATGATTCCAAAAGTTTCTTGTTGTTCCCTCATGTGTGCACCATTTTATGAAAAATTTGGGTTTATATAAAGCAACAGGTTGTCCAATTTTTGGATTCACAAAATATTGCCCACTATTTTGGCTTTATATATTTCTAATTTTTAACCTTTTCATAGCTCAAATCGTTACCATATTGCAACATATTCATTTTTATCCAATCTTGAAATGAAGTATGTTGCCTAGTGATGTCTTTCACCCTACTTATTATGACCTATAAATTAGGTGTTATTGAACACAAATAAGGGTGGTGATGGTACCTCTCAACAATGTTCTTCAATTCAATCACATTTATCTCAATTAAATCCTAAATTGAAAGAGGATTTGGTAGAGGGTTTGGTGGTGGAGGGTTTGGTCCAACTTGGTGGAACTTGGAACACAATAATAAGCCCCTTGCCTTGTTGCAAGATTGCTCTACTAAAAGGTGGAATACAAAATGGATAAAGGTGTTCACTAATATTTTGGCTAAGGGGCATTTAAAAAGATGGAATGTGTTGTGCTTAGAACTTGAAATCCCTCCCTCCAACACAAGAGATTACTCCACGCTTGTGGAAGCTTGTAAAGAGGACAACTTTCCTACTGATACAGAAAAAGAATTGGACTTAACTAGTGATCTTGTGTGGAACGATGGGGTTGTCCTTTCTAAGGTCAAAGAAAAAACCATCTATAAGGACTTGGTTTGTGACATCTCCATCATTAAGCATGTTAATAAATGCTGGGGTACTTACGCGGATGATAAAGAATGGTATACAATTTTCTCATCTATTTGGCATAGTGACTTGGAGCCTAAGAAGGCTTGTTTTAAATGGCTTATTTTATTCCATAAGATTCCTTTTAAGTTTAATCATTATGATATTGATGTTTGTTCCATTTTCAAAATGCTCGAGTTTTCCATGAATATCTTTTTTGAGTGTTTATATACAAAATAAATCTGGAAAATATTCTATTATAACTTAAATATATAGGACAAAGAGGATACATTTATTTGGAAAGAAGTTTTGTTAAATGTTAAAAAAATGAATAAGGATTATTTTTTTCTTTGGAATTGTATTTCCACGTAAATCATGTGGCACATTTGGAAATTAAGAAATGATGATAAATTCAAAGGTAATAGGAGGGAACTTATTGAGTCATCAAAAAGAATCATGTTTCTCTTTGTTTCCTTGTAGGTTTCACTCCACATTGAGATCTACATGCCCAAATTCTTGATGTTAAGTAATGAAGGATCTGTGACTATCAACAAGGAAGAGGTGAGTGTTTAATGAACAAGACAACTGAGAATGGGGGCGAATCAGTTGTACTTTAAACCTTCAAAACCATAATTATAATTTAGATCCACATTCATATATTAAACCCTTAATATATTATGAAGATTTAACATGAAAAGAAAATAACAAAAACTGAAACAACTTTAAAAATCCAAGCACAAGAGAACACCAAATTTATGTGGAAAAACCCAGGAGGAAAAATGCACAGTGAGGATTAGCTCACAATATAAGTAATTGCAAAACCAATTACAAAGGCTCACAACCAAAATAAGAAAAGAATATAGAGAAGAAATGTTACATAGAGAAAATGATCTCAATGCAAAAAAAATCCACCACAATAGCTCCAACACCTTTGCAGTCTATTTGAATAATTGAAAACACCTTCTGTTCACTGCATTCGATAATCCAACACTTGAAATTTTGCACTGCTCTACTCAATTTCACACCTTACAACTGATAGTCACATCATCCACATCACACAATTCATACTTTAATCTATATTAACCTCCTTCAACAATTCAACTCATACTTATACCATCTTCAACCTTGAAACCCTCTCCGAGGTCTGTTATGCACCTCAAACATGCAAATTCAAATTAGGTCAATGCAAAAATAATTTTGTGGAAGATAGAAGTGAATGTGGACGACATAAAAACTTAATTGGGACCCAAATCAACAAAAATACTCAACCACATGCTTCCTTGAACAATATTTGTCCTTCATATGTAGTGTAAAAACCAGGTCGACCCTTACCCATGTAAACACCATTAAAATTTTAAGTACATGCTTCCTCAAACCAAAGGATGAATTATAAACCACACACTATTCTTGAACATAATCTAGAATATTCCTCAAACACCTTGAAGTCCAAAAAACTCATTCACAACAACTTTCACTTGAAGAACATGTACAAACCCAATACACTCAGATAATTCTACCATACACTGCTACTTGAAAATCTATCTTCCAAAGTACCAAACCTCAAATCCTCTTAACTAAGGTAAACTACCAATACCACCAACATACCTTCAAAATTGCAAGACCTGAAGCATAACTACAGAGAAACACAAAGTATAACATTTCTTCCAGAAACCTCTGCAATGCATAGTCACATATTGGTTAACACAATTTCTATTGTATGACAATCCAACATACCATCTCTTGAATATAACACCTCTGAACAAATCTCACTAACATATCTGAATCACATAGGTAGATCTTGAACCTAGAAGAAATGCGAAGCAAAACTAAAAAATCTATCTGTAACCCATAACAACACTGCAACACACTATTTCCTCTTTTTATCAAATTTTCTCAAAAGCACTTGGAAACCAAGCACTAGAGACACATCCTCATCATCTTCAACACAAATGCATCCATAGAAAAAAGCCTATCAAAGAAAAAATAGAGTTTAACACTAGTAGCTTTAACTAATGACAACTTAATGCAACCAATCAATGCATAGACAACACCAACTATTCATCTTCAACACCAATCTTCCTCAACGCACAAAGCTGAAACCAATGACAACAAAAGATTGTTGACATAAATGAAAACACCAATATGTATATACTTGTAACAATCTCCTCCTTTGTCATTGATGGAAACACATGATGTGAAAAACTATCAAAGACACCATCAACACTAAACGTACTTATTTCCTTTTCTCTTTTCTCTTTACTCACTCTCCCCCTTACATGACTTTCTCTTCAACTAACTTTCTCTTCCACATGTTTCTCTCTCTCCCTTAGATATTTTTCATGCCCCCTATGTTCATAACTTTTTCACATGATACTCTCTGCCCCTTTGACATTAATGGCAAAGGACATAATGTTTTGCATTATTCTCCCCCTTTCACATTACACAATTTTCTTACAACCGCTCAACAACATATTTCCTTTACTGGTCTGAATACTCCCCCTTACGAGCACACACCCATTTGCAACAATCAACAATTCCACTACCTACTCCCCTTGAGAGGTATCCACCAACATCAGTCCAGAATAAAGGATAGATCCTGAGATCCACTGGACTAATTCATCTTCTTATGCATCTAGTTCAAAGAATGAGGGGAAATAACCCCCAAATTCTCCCGCAAATACTCAAAAGTATCTTTAGGAAGAGCCTTAGTGAATATATCAAAAATTTGATCCTTTGTAGGCACATACTCAAGCTTCACTTCATTCTCCACAACCTTCTCTCTTAGAAAGTGATATCTAATTGAAATATGTTTTGTCCTTGAATGCATCATTGGACTCTTTGAAATGTTTATTGCACTTGTACTGTCACAAAAGATAGAAATAGGCTCATCATACACCACTTTGATTTCCTTCAATGTTTTCCTCATCCACAACACTTGTGTGCAACAAGATTCTATTGCAATGTACTCAACTTTTATAGTAGATATAGAAATTGAATCTTGTTTCTTTCTTAGCCATGACACCAATCTACATCCAAGAAAGAATGCACCACCACTTGTACTTTTTTTGTCATCCACACAACCAACCCAATCTACATCTATGTAAGCACTCAATGTGAAATTAGGATCCTTTGGATACCAAAAGCCATGATCTAGAGTGCCCTTTAGGTATATGAATATCCTCTTTATTGTTGCAACATGTGAGTCTCTAGGATCTTCTTGAAATCTGACCAAAATACAAACTGCATGCATGATATCCAATCTAGTAGCAGTTAGATATAGCAGTCCACCAATCATAGATCTATACTTGCTCTGATCAACCTTAGGGGATTCATCATCTTTACTCAGTTTGCAACTAGTAACCATAGGAGTACATATCAGTTTGGAGTCTTCCATTCCAAACTTCTTCAACATTTATTTGACATACTTTGGCTATGAATTGAATATGCCTTTATCTATTTGATTGATTTGTATCCCATTCCAAACTTCTTCAACATTTATTTGACATACTTTGGCTATGAATTGAATATGCCTTTATCTATTTGATTGATTTGTATCCCAAACAAGAAATTTATCTCCCTAAACATAGACATCTCAAAATCTTTTTCATCTCTTCTACAAACTTATTACACATAGCTTCATTTCCTCCAAAAATTATGTCATCAACATATAAAACTAAAATCAAGATTTTATCTTTTTCAACTTTAAAGTAAAGATCACTATCTGCGGTGCCTTTATTGAATCATTGCTATATAAAATACATATCCAACCTTGCATACCAAGATCTGGGAGCTTTCTTCAATCCATACAATGCCTTCTTCAATCTGTAAACCATATTAGGTTTATCTAATAATTGAAATCCTTCTAGTTGTTCCCTGTAGACTTCTTCTTCCAGCTCATCATTAAAGAAAACAAAATTCACATCCATTTGCTAAACTTTGAAATCCTTATGTGCCTCAAAAGCTAAAAATATCTTGATATCTTCCATTCTAGCCTCCAGGGAAAATGTCTCTTCAAAGTCTATTCCTTCAACTTGTGCATAGCCTTTACACACAATCCTTGTCTTGTTTCTTATCACTTCTCCATTCTCATTTTTTTTGTTTCTGAACACCCACTTAGGTCCAATTATGATTTTGTTTGTAGGTCTTGGAACAAGTTCCCAAGTCCGATTCTTATGAATCTACATAAGTTCTTATGCCACAAATTTCATCCAATGTTCATCTTTGCATGCCTCGATCATTGTTTTAGGTTCAACTTTATAAAGTAGATACAAATTTACCTCTTCTTCAACAACTTTCCTTCTTGTCAACACACCTTTTCTTTTATCTCCGATGATCTATTCTCTAGAATGATTTCTCCATACATACTTTGGGGTTTTAGTGGTCTTTTTTGGAGCTTCATCTTGCACTTCTTGTTCCTTAGATTTTTCTTATTCTTCTCTGCAAGTAGGTTCATCTGATTCATATCCATTTATCACTATTGAGTTCTATAAATCTTCATCAACTTTAACACTTGCACTCTCAACAATCCTTCTCAATATTTTATTGTAACATCCATAAGATTTTCTTTTAATAGAACATCTAAGGAAGATACCTTCATCAGAACTTGCATCAAATTGTCTTAAGTTTTCATCATCTCTTCTTATATAGCATTTTCTTCCAAATACTCTAAAGTACAAGTGACAGTAGAAATCCTTCCATTTCACAACTCATAGGGAGTCTTTGTGTTGTTTTCTTTTTCTTAAAATTTGTTAAGTATATAAACAATAGTATGAATTGCTTCTCTCCAGTAGAATTTTGGTAGGTTAACTTCTTTCATCATAGTCCTTGAAGCTTATTAAACAATCATAGTTTTCCTTTCAACCACTCCATTTTGTTGAGGAGTCCTAGGGAAAACAAGTGCCTCTTTATGCCACGATTCTCACAAAACATGTTAAATTAATTGGAGGTAAATTCTCCATCTCTATTAGACCTCAAACATTTGATTTTTAAATCCATCTCATTCTGAACCATAACTTTAAATGCTTTAAATATATCTAGGGCTTCATATTTTTCTCTAAGAAATATAACCCATGTCATTATAGAATAATCATCACTCAAAAGCATGAAATAGGTGCCACCTTGAAGAGTTATCACCCTTATAGGATCACAAAGGTTTGTATGCAACAATTCCAACAATTTGATAGAATATTGTTCTTTTCCTTTGAAACTTCTTGTTTGCTTTCCAATTTGACAATCCTTGCAGATAACATTGATAGGCTAAATGTAATCCTTGGAAGATATCTCATTTCTTGAACTAAACTGATTCTAACCAAGTTATCAAAATTGATGTGACATATCCTCCTGTGCCATAACCATCTTTCATTAATCTGAGTTATAAAACAATGACCATGAACATTCTTGAGCCGATAAACATTTCCATCTGTCCTCTTTCCAGTAGCAATCATAGTTCCAGACCCTTTTCTGATTTCACATCCATCATCTTGAAACATAAGATTATATCCTTTGCTACACATTTTTCCAACACTCAATAGGTTATGCCATAAACCCTCGACATAGTAAAAATCATCAATATTATTCTTTCCATCAAAACTGATTGAACCTATTCCACAAATCTTAGCACCTGAACCATCTCCAAATCTAACAAGTCCTCCATTATATTTTTCAAGTTTAACAAACTTAATCTTGTCTCTAGTCATATGATTTGAGAAACCAATTTCAATGATCCAATAGTTATTATCCTGTATAACATGAAAAATAGATACCAAAGTACCTTTAGTCTTATCCTTTGTCTTCAGAGCACTTTCCTTCACACATCTTTCAAAGTTAGCAGAAACATATTCATCTTTTAAAGCCATGAACAAGCATTCATTATCATCATGTAATCTTCATAATCAGATTCATCATTAGAAATACTTGCATCTTCTCTAAAATAATAGATTTTCTTGATCACCTTACCTTTGTTTTCCTTATTCTTATTGTTCATACTTCTATTTGGACATCTTGAATCATAGTGACATGTTTGTCCACAACTGAAACATTTGAAAGGTAATTTACCTTTGTACCTATTGGTGCCCTTTTTCATCCTTCTCACAAAGTAAGCTTCCATATAATCAATATCATCCTAATATGAACCTTCAGTCTTCTCTGATTTCCAACCTTGAAAGTAGTCTCAAGTTTTGAACCATTGATTGTACCAAACTCTCTCATCTCAAATGCAATTAAAGAGCCATATAATTGATCTCTAGAATACTAATCTAGGTTTTGAGATTCGTCAATAGAAATAACTTTATAACTGTAAGCTTAAGTAAGGTTTCTAAGGATTTTATTTACCACTTTAGGTTCTTTGACCTTTCCTCAAAGACCTCTGATGGAGCTCACCACTTCATCTACTCTCTACATATAGCTTGTAATGTTTTCATCTTCATACATCCTCAAGTTCTCAAATGTGGTTTTCACATTCTGCATCTTTGTTGAATACACCAAATACTGAGAGGGGGAGTGAATTATTATTTTTCTAACACAATTAATTTGCTAACCATCCAATTATTAAATCATATCTAGCTGCAACTATAAACCAAAGTATAAAAGGAATCATAACACATTGACATGATTTTTATGTGGAAAACCTGAAATGGGAAAAACCACGATGAGGATTAACTCACAATATATTATAACTGATTACAAGATATTAAAGGGCTCATTGTTAGGACACACTATCCTTGAAAGGTTCACAGCCTGAATACAAAATGTCTTAACACCAAGATACAAAAAGTATGGCTCACTAGAAAAAATGAATTGAAGTACACCTTCAAAGTGATGAGATCAGTTCTGGTTAAGCTCTGGAAAATCAAAATCCTACTTTGGTTGTGGTATACAACAATTATCAATAACCTCACACTATAACATTTGTCGTATAGCTCACATCATTTTTCACACATCCACATGCACACACACACACATATCTTTTTCATCTTCTAGCTTTCATATATATGGCTATATCTTCAAACATTGATTAGGTTGACCCAATTCAAAAATATTTTTGGCGCACAAAAAAAAATGTATCAACCACAAGTTAGGTCAGCCCAAACCTAATAAGAAACACTTTAAACATTCATAAGACAAGCGACTCTTAACCCTGTTATCCAAAAGAATGTCAAACTTTTATCATTTAGATATCTTAGCTAGATCAACCAAAGTTGTTGAAAGCTCGTTTAAATTTGTAATGGTACTCCTAAGCATCATATCAAAAAATCATAGAAATATCTTTTATTGAGAGAATTTTTGGATTAGAATACTAGATCAGTATAAATACATAGTTTACTTAGCCAATTACCAATCAATGTTGGCATC
Organism: Sequoiadendron giganteum; assembly: GCA_007115665.2. Classification (NCBI taxonomy): domain Eukaryota; kingdom Viridiplantae; phylum Streptophyta; class Pinopsida; order Cupressales; family Cupressaceae; genus Sequoiadendron; species Sequoiadendron giganteum. Next base: position 48,781,284 of record CM021102.1, on the reverse strand, counting down.
AATGACAACAAACCCGGAGGTCACCTTCTTCATTCTTCCAACAATCTCTTCCTTTGTCATTGATGGCAACATGCGCCAAAAATGAATTGTGCTTTAAAATAAAAATTGTCAACTCCCCCTTTCATATGTATAAAAACATAGGATTGAACTCTAACATACCCTTCTCTATACAAAATATTCTCCCAAAACATACCCTTCTATATACCAAATCTTCTCCCCCTTTGACATCAAGGAAAAAGGATGGGAAAAAGTAAGAGAAAAATTTCAATCAAGAACTGGGGGCACCTTGTAACTCCTTGAGAATTGCTTCCCAAGATGGCTTTCCATCATCCCAAACTCCTTTTACTTTGGTAAGATTTTTGTGCAATGATTCAAGCTGTGCTAGGCATTCTTCTCCTTCTTCCGGAGTGGAAGGAACAATGTTCATCTTCTCAATTCTTTCTGCATATATCAACACACTTGATACAAAGACATGTCTGGACACTACCAGGTCTCCAAGCTGGCCAAACTACATTATCACATATTCTTTTTTCCTTTGCAGAATAAAGAATTTGTTTTGAATATCTATAAAAGAAGCCCAACCAATATAGCTTCTATCATCTGCAACCTTGTAACCATCAGAGGCATTGACAAGCTAAGACTCTATTGAGTCAATTAGGTCCTTGATACCTCGAGTGGCATTGGGCCACTTCATGAAATAGACAAATAGCAACTGCGCTTCCTCATCACAGAATATGAATTCTTTCAAAATTTGCAAAGATCTATCATGTGTAATTGCACACTTATCTTGCAAAAACAACAATCTTTTCTCTAGAAGACTCGACTCCACTTCTTTTGCAGTCTGTACCTTGATATTTGATGTGTATTCCTTGACCGAATCAACTACAAGCTTCAAATTCTCAATTGGTGTCAAAGAATTATTAGTTGTGACATCAGGGGCTATCTCTTGTAAATCTCTAATAGCTTCATTTATTAGTTCATTTCCTTTCTAATATGATTTGATAGCTTCCTATGTGATAGAGTTGATAAAATTACCACTTAGTTTTATTCTGTCACTCAGTGTAATCTTGGTTAGGTCTACATAACTTGGATTAGATGACAGCTTAACTAGCTGGGGTGGAAGCACAGGCTGAAGTACTATTTGCCTTGATAAAAGACCTTTAAGAGTGCTTTCAGATGATTCTCCGGTTGGCTTTAACAACTCAATTTTTTTGGGGTTTTCTCCTTTAATCTTCTCATCTAGAATAGCTTCCTTGGCTTCCTCTTTCTTCTTTTCTTCTTCTTTTTCTTCTTCTTCTTCATTTTCCTTTTCTTTTTCTTCTTCATCTTTTTATTTTCCAAAGGATTTGTCTATGTTTTCTTTCTCCCTTTCATCCTCATAATCCTTGTCACCATTATTATTGCTTCCTTCACTTTCATATTTATCGTTCTCATCCCTGTTTTTGATAGATTATTGATGTCTTCTTGCTTATTACCGGTATGATCTCTATGTTGATCATCATACCTTTTGCTGGTAATCTCTTATGTATCAATATGAGGGGAAAGAGTCTCAAAAACATCAAGGATATCATCAAAATTTTCTAAGACCAAATTATCCAACACTTCTGTGAAATCAACATGCATTTATGCTTGAGTTGTATGGGACGAAGAGCTGGTTCTTGCCCCATAACTCCTTGCCAATTGTTTGATTATGTCCTGGGTTTCTTGTCTTACCTTTTCTATGCTCTTTTTCCCCTTAGTCATTAGCATATTGACTCCCTGATTGACTCTAAACATAGTAGATCATTCTTTTAGTAGATTGGCAGCTTGTATCTCAAAGAGAGAGGAACCACATGAAATTAAGGCATCATTTCTCATCTTATCTTCAATATTTATAGCCTCTTGCCTTCTGTGTACTAATTATTTCTAGATATTTTTAGTTACTCTATTTTGTATAGTCTCCATATTTACATTGCAAATGTATATGTACTGAATAAACATGTTTATGATGGTTTCCTTTCCTTCATCATTAACTTTATCATACAACTTAGTAGTTGGCATGAAATCATTATCAATCATATTATTTACTAAGGCTCCTAGATTTAAAGATGGATGATCACTTACCGGAGGAGAGCCAGGCATGTCCTCCAAAGGATTAGATGAGCCTTATTTATTCTTCTTCTTATGTATATGGATTCTATAATCATCCTCTTCTTCCTATGTCTCCTCATCCATGGAGATATCAACTTTGGTTTTAGCTTCTTCTTTGGAGGTACTACTCCTTTTATTTCTTTCCAGTTGATGCTCTTCTTCCAAGCCAAGATCTATTTCTTCTTGAATAGCATCACTTATATTTCTTTCCCTATTAGCCTTTTATTCAACTCTTCTTCTTCCTAAAGCAATAGATGGTGCAACAAGAGGTATGTCCTTTATTTTATATGCTCAGGTACTGGGACCGGTAAGGGCATCAACATCAACTGATACAAGGGAACTCTGTTCTTTCTTCTTTCCTTTCTCAACTTTTACAGTACTGGAAGTGGTAGCATTGCAGGATAATCTTCCTGAATTCCTTGGTCTAGAGGATAATTCAGTTGATTTAACCTATCTCTCATCAAGAACCTCCTTTAACTGATCTAAATCATCCTTAGTGAAATCCTATCCTTGGAAGAATGCTTCCACCTTCTTTTTTCTGTTGTATGTCATAGCTTCTAGGTGTACCTTAGTGGATTTTTCTTCATATGTTCCATGTCGAGGTAGAGTGGGATCCCTTGGACTGTTCAATAGAATTTCAATGTACCTCTCAACCAATTTTTCATCAAGTTCATATTCCAAGGGCTCAATCCATTATATTCTAGGTTCAACTACCTCTATGATACATTCATATGTAGTTACAAGAAAGGTTATTTCCTTTTCATATTTCTTTATTAGACTCTTGGGAATCTAATCTCTTTCATGCATTTCATTCTAGAATACTACAAAGAAAGAAGTCAGAGCATTGTTCTATACCATGAAATCTCCAAGACTACACAAATGATCAAAAATATGATGTACAATTGGCCTGTTGCTATCTCATATTATGTTTTTCCTTCTTGGTAACTCCCTCAAGAAATAGAATAATAGAAAAACTACTAAAGTTCCAAATTTGAAAGTGTTTCTTTTCCTTAGTCATGCTCAAGGTCTCCATAAGTTGCAGCCTAAGCAACTCACATAGATCAAAATCCTTCCCATTTACCACCATCTCAAATGCTATGTGAATTGTCGTAGCAGTTACAAAATTCCCTTAGTTGGTGAAGTAAATTTTTTGTCCAATCCTAATAGCAACATACTTTATGGAAAGGTTTGAGATAGGATTTGTAGTTAAAGCTCTTCCATCAAATGTAGCACTAGTTAGCTTTATGACTACAAAATTCTTCACATCCTTTAAAACTAGAATGGATCCAATATCGCAAAGACCAGTTATAGCTCGAATCACTTCCTTGTTGATTACCCCAGGTATACTTGTCTTAAAAAATTTACTATGTAGCCCACTGAGAGCCATCCTAACAAATTTTTATTCCATTTCACTAGAAAAGTTTGGAAACCAGTTCCAAACATTCAACTTCTTTCAAACTAGGTTTTCATATTCTAGCTTTAGCAATAGATAATCTCCTGTCAATTCACTGTCCCATAGATTCCTAAGCTCTTAGTGATAAAATTCCTCTAGCTTCCCATGAATATATGTCCTAGTGTCTTCAGCGGGTAACACATTGCTTGGAATGTGTGAGAATGCACCCACGGGATCCACTTCATAAAATTTCCAAGAATATCTTCTAAATTTGGGTCAGGGTCTCTCAGAGACTTTCACAATGATAGGAGTGGCCATTTCTCCTCAAACAACTTGAATATTCTTAAGAAAAAGTTTCTTTAACTTAGAATCCATAAGATTCAGATAATGGAAAATACCTTTTTCACATTGTGTCAAAAACTAGGTTTTTGATGCAAAATACTTTGAATCTCCTTGAACTCTCTTTAGCTCGCTCTAAATATTCCCAATTGCAAATGTGCTTTATCTCAACTTAGCTACTTAAATTATGGCTTACAAATTTTCCCTAATTTGCATTTAATGCACTCCAACCTTTAAAGCTAATAAACACTTTGTAAAGTACACTACAAACCCAAATAGATTTCACAATTATTTGGGTCTGTATATTTTCTATCGGAGACACCTTCAACATATTTAGAATGACAACTTACATTATATATATCCCCATGTCACTGCTTGAAACCTCATATACCGAGGGATTTTTAGATTTCTCTATAATTGCTCCCCTTGAATCCACTACTGGGTTTAGTTTTTAGAAGAAGTATCTACACCAGATGCAGGTACAAATGCATTTGAATCATCTTTTTTCTCAGGTTCTTCCTTTTTCCTTCAAATCCTTTCCATTTCTTTTCTCACATCTGTAGGATCAACTTTGTTCACAACTTTGTTCTTTTGTTTCGGATTAGGCTTCTTCCCAAATTTTCTTCTATAGATTTTTGAGATATGTCCTAGTTTATTATAGTCATAGCACACAACTTGTTTTTGACCACACTGATTTGGATTTATCCTTGATTTGCACTAACGAGCCTTATGTCCAAAGATATTGTATGAATAGCAGTAGCATTGAAAATATTGAATCCTTCTACTAGCATTGAATCTGTTCAACATTATCTGGCTTCTACACTCGATAGCTCTATGTCCAAAATTATTGCAAGAAAATCATTATCCAACAAAGAATCCAACATTCTAATTCATTCTATTTTGGGTCATTCTACTTCTACACTTTGTTTCCTTATGATCAAATTTATTGCATGAGAAACACAAACCATTAAAACATGGGTACCTTTGAGCATTAGGTTTTCGAATAGGAATCCTTCCAGTAGTGCTCCTTTGGTTCTTGATCTGTTTATTATTGCCTTGAGTCTTTCCCTCGATTGTACACCTTGTTGAGAATCTATTTTTGTTAAATATCCAATATACTGAGAGGGGGGGGGGTGAATTAGTATATCTTTTAATTTATTGAACAGATACCAACCAATTAATCCAATGCATATGATGATCAAGACAAGTAGAAGCATTAGCTGAACATGAAATACATAACACAAGAGACACCAATATTTTTACCTGGAAAACCCATAATGGAAAAAACCACGGTGAGGATTAACTCACAATATAGTATAACTAGTTATAAGATATTATAAGATGCTGGCTCACTGCCAAAACTCACTGTCCAAAATGGGAGGCTCACTTCCTATAGAAATAAAGTAAATAAAAATGGCTAACCGCTAGAATTGAACTGATGAAAGTATACCACTAGTGCAAATTCGGTTCCTTTGTAGCACAAGACGTTCGCATCCTAGTAGATCACACTTCGCTCTTTTCACTTCCACACACAGTCTACCAACATTCGAATAACTCAACACTTCTCCAGTTATCTTCAAAACACCTTGTATATATATATTTGATTGTCCATAAGTTAATCAACTAGGTCGGCTCCAAGTAAACAAAAAACTTCCTCAAAAAAAAATTCAACCTTGTGGCACACGAAAATATGTCGGCATGGATTATACAAACAAAATTTAATCCATTTCTTTTTTACCCGCTTGTTAGGTCGGCCAACAAGAGACCTAATGAAAAAAAAATAATCAAAAAAATGATATTGGAGATGACCACGAGCACTTGTATGTACGAAATCCTATCCATGCATGCTTTTACCAATCATAGACCATTCCCCAAAAAACTAAGATAACAACAATTACCAGAGAGGAAATCCAGAGTAAAATACCGGAGGATAATTCTCTATTACCGATTCAGAATACCAAATTACAAAGACTTTGAATCTTGTAGTTGCAACTCATTTATTATGATGACATCAATGCCAAAAAAACTATATCAAGAGATGTGAACTGCTTCATCCTTTGAACTTTGTCCTTCTTCAAGTCCTAGACCACTTTTATCCTTAGAAGGTTTCTGAAATGCAATCAACTCATCAAGCTTTGTAGAACTTGTTTTGAATTTTTCTTCATGAGCTTTCACTTTTTCCAAATCAGATCTTAGGGTTACCACTTCTTGGTCAAGCTTTGCACACTCATCAATTTTATTCTGAATTTCAACTTTTTGGCATTCTTCAATTCTTTTTTGTTCTTCCACTTGTACTTTCAGTCCGGTAATGTTTTCATTAGCCTTTTTCAACTGATCATTGACTTCTCTATGTATTTATTTGAATTTTTTGATTTGTTCTCTTTATTTTTTGATACATTCATTTGCTTCTTTCAAGTTTCCTTTCAGAGTTTCTTTCTCATCTTCACTTTTGTCCAATTCTCCAAGGGCAACATTGAGTTCCTCAGATGTAGAGATTTCTTTCGAAGGAACAAGATTGATTTTGTTAGCCATGTATTCAAACTCTGGGACCTTCCTCAAGCTGTAAGACTTCTTCAAAGGAACCGTGCTTTGATACCAATTGTTGAATACACCGAATATTGAGAGGGGGGTGAATTAGTATTATGCCAACACAATTAATTGCCAACCATCCAATTATTAAACCATTTATAGCTACAACTATAAACCAAAGCATAAAAGGAATCATAACACATTGACACATGATTTTTACGTGGAAAACCCGAAATGGTAAAAACCACGGTGAGGATTAACTCACAATATATTATAACCAATTACAAGATATTATAGGGCTCATTGCTAGGATGCACTATCCTTGAAAGGCTCACAACCTAAATATAAAATGGCTTAACACCAAGATACAGAAAATATGGCTCACTAGAAAAAATGAACTAAAGAAGTACACCTTCAAAGTGTTGAGATCAATTTCGGTTAAGTTCTAGAAAATCAAAATCCCGCTCTAGTTGTAGGTATACAACAATTATCAATAGCTTCACCCTATAACATTTGTCGCATAGCTCGTATCACTATTCACACATCCACAAACACACATATCTTTTTCATCTTCTTTCTTTCATATATATGGTTATATCTTCAAACATTGATTAGGTCGGCCCAATTCAAAAATATTTTGGGCACAAAAAACAAATCATATCAACCACAAGTTAGGTCTACCCAAACATAATAAGGAAAACTTTAAACATTCATACGACAAGCAACTCTTAACCCTGTTGGCCAAAAGAATGTCAAACTTCTGTCATTTAGATATCTCAATTGGATCAGCCAAAGTTTCTCAAAGCTCGTTCATAGCTGTAACTAGTACTCCTAAGCATCATATAAAAAACTCATAGAAATATCTTTTACTGAATTATTTCTGAATTAGAATACTGGATCTATATAAATACACAGTTTACTTAGCCAGTTACCAATCAATGTTGGAATCAATGACAAAAAAATCAGAGGTCACCTTCTTCATTCTTCCAAAAAACTTAGCTTGTTTGACCATATCATATCCTTCCTAAATAATTTCCAACTTATCCCAAATTTATTTAGTAGTTTTCAAATCCATAACTTTTATAGTTAATTCAAAATTTGCAAGACCACTCAAAAGAACAAACATTTCCTTACCATTTGTTTCATAGGACTTGATCTCATCACTTGTACTCGGTCCATTTGTAGGAATGGTATATTGAGTCTTCACTGACTACTAGACATCATATCCAAGGTAAACCACATAGCCTTCCATCTTTGTCTTCCAGAATGCATAGTCTGTGCCATCAAACATAAGGATCTCCTTCTTATTCACCATCCCAAATCTACCTCAATCTGTTAAGATTTTCTCCAAGGAACCTTTCTTTGATACCAATTGTTGAATGAATAAGAAAAATGGGGTGAATCAGTTGTACCTTAAACCTTCAAAACCCTCATTAACATTCAGATCCACATTCATATATTAAACCCTTAATCTACTATGAAGATTTAACATGAAAATAAAATAATAGAAACTGAAACAAATTTAACACCGAGCACAATAGAACACAAGATTTACATGGAAAGCCCAAGGAGGGAAAAACCACAGTGAGGATTAGCTCACAATATAAGTAATTGAAAAATTGATTACAAAGGCTCACTACCCTGAAAGGCTCACAGCCAAGGCTCACTGTCGGAATGAGAAAAGAAGATATAGAAGAAGTGCTACATAAAGAAAATGATCTCAATGCAATAGAAAATCCACCACAATAGCTCCAATACCTTCGCAGTCTATTTGAATGATTTCAAGCACCTTCTCACTGCATCCGATAATCCAACACTTGAAAGTTTGCACTGCTCTACTCAATTTCACACCTTACAACTTTGATATTTGTATCACACACTTCACACTTTCATCTATCTTAACCTCCTTCAACAATTCAACTCATACTTATACCATCCTCAACCTTGAAACCCTCTCCAAGGTTGGCTATGCACCTCAAATGTGCAAATTCAAATTAGGTCAGTGCCAAAACAATTCCATGGTGGATAGAAGCAAATGCAAACCAAATCAAAACTTAATTGGGACCTAAAAAAATAACAACACAACTCAACCACATTCTTCCTTAAACAATATTTATCCTTCGCATGCAGTGTAAACACTAGTTCGGTTGTTACCCATGCAAACACCATTAAACTTTTAAGTACATGCTTCCTCAAACCCAAGGATGACTTGTAAACGACACACCACACTCGAAAATGATCTAGAATATTTCTCAAACACCTTGAATTTTAACAAACTCCTTCGCAACAACTTCCACTTGAAGAATGTATAAATTCAATACACTCAGATAATTTTGTCATACACTATTACTTGAAAAACTATCTTCCAAAGAACCAAACCTAAAATCCTCTTGATTGAGGTAAACTACCAACACAATCAACATAACTTTAGGATTGTAATACCTGAAGCATAACTACAGAGAAATGCAGAGCAAAAACGTTTCTCCTAAAAACCTCTACAATGCATAGTCACACATTGGTGAACAAAAAATTTACTGTATGATGATCCAAAATACCATCTCTTGAATATAACACCTTTGGACACATTTGTTGGAAAAACAAGGATAGGCAACTGAGAGGAGGGGGTTGAATCAGTTGTTACCAAAATCAAACTTATACAACATTGATCAACCTTAAATCTTGGATCAGATAATTAAAAGTGCAAGCATAAATCAATAACACATCAAAGAAACATGAACACCAAGATTTTATATGTGGAAACCTTGTTAGGGGAAAAACCACAGTGGATGTTAGTCCACAAGATTATACCCTGTTAGAAGTATAATGAAGAATAAAAGAGGAATGCACTTACATTCAAGCACACTGCCTAGAGCACACTGCTCAGAGGAAGGCTCACTACCTTACATACAATAATCATATTAAATCCATCTGATGAAGTTGAATTGAGAAAATAGCTTCTACAAAAGCCTGATTATAGTTCCGGTTAGGCACACATAAACTTCTACACACTCTTCCACACTCTGCTCAAACTTCTTCACACTCTGCTTTGCTCTTGAATGATTTGACCTTTATTCACACATGCACATCTCTTGCACACACTGAGCATTGCCCTAAATGAGGAAAATAATCACTTGTATATATCCACTACATGGATTTACATCAACCATTCAGTCGACCTCAAATTAAGAATAAATTACAACTGTCAGCCTCACACTATGAATAAATTTTAATCAGCACCAAAAAAAGTCAGTCACAACATAGTGAGGACCCAAAAAAACACCTTAGAACATGCCAAACAGTAAAAGATTAATCTTCATGGATCCACAACATGCTACTACCATCATGTTGGCCAAGAACATGAAAAATCGAGCACACATCAGAAAAATCTCCGATCACGAACACTCCGATCAATGCGGACGTACAACAAGGATAGAGTACAATCTAGAATCATCCATGAATGTCACAAGTACATGCACAATGACTGAAATTACCATAATTTCATCCTCTTTATCCAAGCACACCATCTACATAAACTAAATAACTGTAGGAACACAGATCTTCATAACTTCCACAAATCTTGATGTGAACCTCTGAAACTTTCAGAAAAAATACTAGAAAGCTTCAGCAACAAACCCTTTGAAGAGCGCCTTTGGATCTTCAACGTATAGAACTTTCTAACCTTCTGACCTTCTCAGCTTCATTGGCTGCCTGCAATATTATTTTTACAATTTTCTCAATATCCTCGACATATACAGCCTTAAGCATCATCAATGCTAATAGTGTTGAAATCAATGAAAAACACATATCATTAATGCAACCACAACATCCAACAATCTCCCCCTTTGGCATTGATGGCAACACATGATGTGAAAAATAATGCCACCAACCCAACTAGCTCTTCTCCAACAATCTCCCCTTGAGATTGCACACTCTTTTCTTGTTTCCTTCTTCTCCCATGTTTTTCACATTTCTCTTCTCTACCCCTTTGAAATCAATGGAAAAGGTACACATGCTCTGATCACATATTTGAATCATTTGACTACTCCCCCTGAGTAGCAGCCACCACAACATCAATCTAGAGTAAGATATGGCTATGAATTCATAGACTGATGCAAAGACCTACATCTTAGTTCTGATCAGGAGGGGAAATCACCCCTAACTTGCCTCTGAGGCACTCAAAAGTATCTTTAGGCAATGAATTAGTAAAGATGTCTACAATTTTCTCCTTGGTAGGTATATAATCCAGTCTAACTTCTTTATCACTCACTTTATCTTTCAAAAAGTGATATTTGATGGATATATGCTTTGTCTTTGAATGCAACATTGGATTCTTGGAAATATTAATGGCACTTGAATTCTCACAAAATATGGCAATGGGTTCTTCATACTTGATTCTGACATCTCTCAACATTTGCTTCATCCATAATACTTGGGTACAACTATTTGCAGTAACAATATATTCTGCCTCAGCAGTAGACAATGAAATAGAATTCTACTTTTTGCTTAGCCAAGATACCAATTTCTTCCCTAAGAAGAATGCACTGCCACTAGTACTATTCCTTTCATCCACATCTCTTGCCCAATCAACATTAGTAAAATCACTCAAGATAAGATCATCATCCCTAGGATACCAAAGACCAAGTTCAACTTTCCCTTTCAGGTATCTGAAAATTCTTTTAACAACAGTCATATGAAAGTCTTTAGGATCAGCTTGAAATCTAGCAACCATGCATACAACATTCATTATATCTGGTCTGGTTTGAGTCAAGTAGAGTAATCCACCAATCATTGACCTGCATCTTGTCTGATTTTCTTTAGGAGAATCATCATTCTATGTAATTTTGCATTTGGTTATCATAGGTGTACCAACTGGCTTTGAATCTTCCATGCCAAAAATTTTCAGTAGCTCTTTCACATACTTAGATTGAGATATGAAAATTCCATCATCCAACTGAGTAATTTGCAATCCTAAAAAGAATTTCATCTCTCCTATCATTGACATTTAAAATTTATTTTTCATTTCATCAGCAAACTTCATACACAAATAATCATCACCTTCAAAAATAATGTCATCAACAAAGACTTCAATGATCAATTCTTTATTCTGATCCAACTTGAAATACATATTACTGTCAGCAATACCTTTATTGAATCCAAGCTTCAATAAGTATTTATCCAATCTAGCATACAAAGCTCTAGGAGCTTGCTTAAGTCCATATAGAGATTTCTTCAATCGACATACCATGTCTTTTTCATCAGTCAATTGAAATCCATCTAGTTGTTCAACATAGACTTCTTCTTCTAGCTCACCATTTAGAAATGCTGAATTTACATCCATCTGATAGACTTTATAATTCTTGAAAGTAGCATAAGTAAGAAGTAATCTTATAGCTTCAATTCTTGCAACAGGGGAAAAAGTTTCTTCAAAATCAATACCTTCCATCTTTGAGTACCCTTTGCAAACTAGTCTTGATTTGTTTCTAACCACTTCACCTTGCTCATTTAGCTTATTTCGAAACACCCACTTGGTTCCAATCAAATTTTTGTTTTGAGGTTTGCGAACAAGATCCCATGTACCATTTTTCTCTATCTGCATTAGTTCTTCTTTCATGGCTTCCATCCAATGCTCACCTTTGCATGCTTCATTGATATTTCTAGGCCCAACTTTGGAAATTAGACAATACTATTCCAAAATTCTTCTTCTAGTTTGCACACCTTTCCTCTTGTCTCCTATGATCTAACTATCAGAGTGATTTTGCCTTACATATTTGGGAGTTTTAGGATTTTCTATGACTTCTTGTTCTTGTTTTATTTCTTCTGCACTTCTGCTAGTCTTTGCTTCTTGATTCTCTTGGTTCACCGAAACAATTTGAAGTTGATTCTTTGTTTGAACATTATTTCCATTGTTAGTATTATCATGTTGATCATCTGAGTCATATCCACTACATTCGGATGGTCTAACAATATCTTCATCAACTTTGACATTTGCACTTTCAACCATTTTCCTTAACCTCTTATTAAAGCACTGGTAAGCTTTACTTTTAGTAGAGTGACCCAAAAAGATTCCTTCATCACTTCTAGCATCAAACTTGCCTATATCATCATCTCTCTTGATGTAACATTTTCTTCCAATTTTTTTGAAATACTTGACAATAGGCTTATAACCAAACCATAGCTCAAAAGGTGTCTTACCAGAATTATTGTTGACATACACCCTATTAATGGTATACACAACAATACTTACAACTTCTCTCCAGTAGAAATGAGGAACATTTGCTTCCAACATCATGGTTCTAGCAGTGTCTAGAACAATTTTGTTCTTTCTTTCAACAACTCCATTTTGTTGAGGGGTTCGGGGACCAGATAACTATCTTTGGATTCCATGCTCTTCACATAAAGAATTGAATTCCCAGGATGTGAATTCACCACCTCTGTATTACCTTAGACACTTGATATTCTAACCTATCTAATTCTCTGCCATAACTTTGAAACTTTTGAACTTTTCTAATGCTTCATGTTTTTCTCTTAAGAAAGAAACCCATATCATTCTAGAATAATCATCAATGAGCAACATAAAATACCTTTCACCTTGTAGACTTCTAATTTTGGATGGACTGCATAGATTAGTATGTATCAAATCCAGTAATCCATTAGAGCTATACTATTTGCTCCGAAAATAATTTCTTGTCTGCTTTCCCATCTGACATTCCTTGCACATAGTGTTAGTAGGATTCACTAACTTTGGAAGATCTCTGACTACTTGGGTAGTGCTTATCTTGACAATGTTATCAATGTTCACATGACACAACCTCCCATGTCATAACTAGCTTACATCAATTTGAGCAATTAAGCAACTTTCACTAGCAGCACTCAAATGAAAGACATTACCTTTTGCCTTTGTACCTGAAGCAATCATATTTCCAGAACTTCCCCTTATTCTGTACTTACCATCCTTGAATTGTAGATTGTAACCATTGTCTACCATTTTTCCAACACTTAAAAAGTTATGATTTAAGCCTTCTACATAAAGAACATCATCAGTATTGTGTTTACCACCACAATAAATAGTGCCTTTGCAACGAATCACACTAGAAGTGTTGTCTCTAAATCTCACAACACCACCATAATAGTCTTTCAAGCTTACAAACTTGCTTTTGTCACCAGTCATATGATGTGAGCATCCACTATCAATTACCCACTCATCCTTTCCTTCAATTTTTGCTGCAAGAGCTTTCTCAACATTCACATTACTAGCAGATTCAGTGGACACCTGACCATTTTCTTTGATAGCAATAAATACCCATTCATCTTCATTTCTAGTTTCTTTATCAGATTCTTCATCAGTTACACCTTCTTCAGCATAATAGCACTTCTTTGAAATCTAGTTTTCTTAGGTTTGTACTTAGAAACTCTTTCAGGACATCTAGATGCAAAATGAACTATTTTACTGCAAGAAAAACATTTAATAGGTAACTTTCCTTTGTATTGACGATGACCTCTGTCTTTTGTTTTCACTATCAATTCTTCTAGTTCTTCTAGTTCTCTTTCTTCATCTTCAATATTTTTCATCTCATTTTCATATTTGAATGTCCTTTTGGAACTCTCACCCAGATTGTATCTCTGTTGGATTTTTTTTGAATACAGTAGCTTTGAATGCAGATTCAGTCTTAGGAGCAGATTCACCAAATTCACTTAACTCAAAGGCAACAAGTTTTCCAATCTGCATGTCTCTTTTAATATTTGTCATTGTCCTGAGTTCATCAATAACATGAGCTCTTGTTTTGTAGGAGGGAGGCACAGATCTAAGTATCTTAGCCACAATTTCTTCTTCATCCAAGGTTCCACCGACACATCTAATGCTCATCACCAGTTCATTTATCCTTTGAGATAAAGAGAGGATGTTCTCATCTTCACTCATCTTCATGTCTTGCCACTTTCCTTTTAAACTTTGTAGCTTAGCACTTTTCACTAGTGCATCTCCTTCATACAATGTTTAAAACTTTTTCGAGATTTGGTATGCAGTCTTCAATCCTAACACATTTATCATCTTTGAATCTATCAAAGCACTCAACAAAGCTTCAATAGCCCAGGTATTAGCTTCTGCTTGCTTGATCTCATCTTCAGAGGACAGACCATTTTGAGGAATATTATATGCACTTTGTGTAATCTTCCAGAAGGGTTCTCCAATGCACTTCAAATGACACTCCATTCTGACTTTCCATAAAGAGTAGTTTGTACCATTGAATCTAGGACTATCCTTCTTGTATGATGCCATCTCGGATCACCTCAAGCTGTTAGGATTCTTCAGAGGAAGTAGCTCTGATACCAATTGTTGGCAAAACAAGGATATACAACTGAGAGGGGGGGGTGAATCAGTTGTTACCAAAATCAAACTTATACAACATTGATCAACCTTAAATCTTAGATCAGATAATTAATAGTGCAAGCATAAATCAATAACACATCAGAGACACATGAACACTAAGATTTTATATGTGGAAACCTTGTTAGGGGAAAAACCATGGTGGATGTTAGTCCACAATATTATACCCTATTAGAAGTAGAATGTAGAATAAAAGAGGAATGCACTTGCATTTAGGAACACTACCTAGAGCACACTAATCCAAGGAAGGCTCATTGCCTTACATACAATAATTAGATTAAATCCATCTGATGAAGTTGAACTGAGAAAATAGCTTCTACAAAAGCCTGATTATAGTTCTGGTTAGGAACACATAAACTTCTACAGACTCTTCCACACTCTACTCAAACTTCTTCACACTCTGCTCTGCTCTTGAATGATTTGAACTTTATTCTTACATGCACATCTCTTGCACACACTGAGCATTGCCCTAAATGAGGAAAAAAATCACTTGTATATATCTGCTACATGGATTTACATCAACCATTCATTTGGCCTTAAATAAAGAATAAATTACAACTGTCAGCCTCAAAGTATGAATAAATTTTAATGTGCACCAAAACATGTCAGTCACAACATAGTGAGGACCCAAACAAACATCTTATAATGCACCAAACAATAAAAGATTAATCTTCATGGATCCACAACATGCTACTACCATCATGTTGGCCAAGAACATGAAAACTCGAGCACACATTGGAAAAATCTCTGATCACGAACACTCTGTTCAATGCGAACATACAACAAGGATAAAGTATGATCTAGACTCATCCATGAATGTCACAAGTACATGCACAACAACTGAAATTACCATAATTTCATCCTCTTCATCCAAGAACACCATCTACAGAAACTGAATAACTGTAGGAACACAAATCTTCATAACTTCTACAAATCTTGATGCGAACCTCTGAAAATTTCAGACAACATACTAGAAATCTTCAGCAAAAAACCCTTTGAAGCACACCTTCAGATCTTCAACATACAAAACTTTCCAACCTTCTGACCTTCTTAGCTTCACTGGCTGCTTGCAATATTTTTTTACAATTTTCTCAATATTCTTGACATATATAGCCTTAAGCATCATCAATGCTAATAGTGTTGACATCAATGACAACCACATATCAAAAATGCAACCACAACATCCAACAAAATATCACCAACATATTCGAATGACATAGGCATATCTTTAACCTATAAGAAATGTGGAGCAAAACTAAAACATCTCTTTGTAACCCAAAACAACACTTCAACACTCTGTTTCCTCTTTTTATCAATTTTTTTCAAGAGAACTTGGAAAGAAAGCACCAGAGACACATCCTCATCATCTTCAACACAAATACATACATAGAAATAAGGTTATCAAAGCAACAACATAGGTTAACACCAATAGATTTATCTGGTGACAACTTAATGCAACCAATCAAAGCATAGACAACACCAATTGTTCATCTTCAATACCAATCTCCCCCAACACACACAATTGACACCAATGATAACACAAGCTTATTGACATCAATGTAAACACCAATCTATACATACTTGCAACCGTGAGGTGTGGTCATGCTTTTCATCACAGCAATGAAGAGGTTGAAACCTTTCTAAGGGTATTGAATGAATTCCAAAGGGATTTTAACATTACAACCGATGGAGAGATTAAAAGACCTAGGGAACCACAATATGCAAGACATTAGGAAAGTGATGCCATCTTAGCCATAGGGGTGGTAAGATCCAATGTGTCTTCGAGTAAGGGAGATGATGCTAAAGCTAGTAGAAAATTAATAATATCCATCAGTTCTTACCAATATCAATACCTGATAAATGTGATAATTAATTAGATAATGATACATTTTGTTTATACTAGAAATACACGATGTTTAAAAGTGTAAAAATTTGTATAAAATGTTGTATAGTCTAAAACTATACTAGCGATATGCCTCTACTTGTACTAAAAATACTATTTTGTTTAGTTTGGAATATAAATAGTGGTAGTCTAATGTAATCTGAGCAAAGTAAACTAGGTGTTGCTATGGCAGAGTTTTAATGCTTTAATATACTATTATTAATATAAAAACTATCTTATAATTTGGCCTTTCTTTAGGTATTTTTACATGATTTCAAGATTTTAGATTTGGTCATCTTGACATGGTTGTTGGACTTGTCATCCTTGGCATTCTTTTCCCCTCAACTTCCCTTTACTGCTTTATCCACCTTTTTCTTCAATTTAAAGGTTCTAAGTTTCGTCAATGCATCCTTTCTTGGAAGGTCACCTTTTTTTCACAAATCTAACTTCCTAAATTTTGGAGTTTCAAACTTGGTCATCCTAGCATGTTTGTACTAATTTTTATCCTTGGCACACATTTCCCCTCAACACCCCTTTTCTCCTCAAATATTCTTTTCCTTAATTTTGGGATTCTAGGTTTGGTCCTCCATGAATCATTTCCTCAAAGGCAACCTTTTCCCATGAGAATTCAACATTCCATGACTTTATAATTTTAGAATTGATCATCCTAGCATGCATATTAGACTTGTCATCCTTAGCATGCCAATTCTTGAAAATCCATTGTTTGAACAAAATCACCTTATCTACCTTCCTACATGACCCAAGATTTCATTAATGGTCTCAAAGTTAAAATAATTTTATATATGACAATTCCTAGATGCCTCTTGGTAATTATGAGCCCCTCTAAGACATAAATGGTGTACAAAATTATATGGTTAAGATATAAAGGGCATGGTTTCAAATGTATGGCTATGTGAAGGTGATACAAGTAAACACGGGAGTCTTATACAATTATAGACAACCATGGTTATTTTTCCAAGATCTATTGATGGGTTGAAGGACATATATATTTTAGATTTGTGAATAAGGAAGAAAATAGAGGAGCAATCGTAGAACTATCAAAACAATAGTATTCACAAGAAGCCCTAGAGTTTCAATTTCTAGTTTCGGGTAAATGTATTTTGATATTATAATGATTTGGGTTTGTAGTAAATTTATAATAAATATTTCAAAATCCTTGTAGATCAAATGATTAAAGGTAGAATCAATCTTAGTTGAGTTTCTCCTTGTGTATGGTATACAATTATGGACGTGTGTTGTTTAGCTTGCCAACTAGATGACTATAAAGTCCTTATAAACCTTTTGTAAGGTATCTTTTCATCATAATATATATGGGCATGCTCGTAGATTACTAAGTATAATCATTTAACATTGTACAACCATTTTTTTAATTGTATATGTAGAGCCCAAATTGCTTGTGCATTTTGAAAGATATAGTCTTTTGTTGTATCTTGATTAAGATATCACATTTGGTTTCATTTGTTACATCTTTTGTATGAACTCAAATACTCTATTTTTTCAGTTGGATAAAGGTACCATTCTACTACTAGCTACATTTCCCCATCATCCCAACACAATCAAAATAAAATAATATAAACATCCTTTTACTTTTATCTATTCTAGTATGTTTTTATTGTAATGTTTGAATGTATATAATAACATAAGGGGTTATTATAAAACATATTTTTAGAAAATCATATGGTAGATCATTTATTTTAATAAGGTTCTTAACTATGATTTCCCTAACCAACATATATGAATAAAGTGACAACCAAAATAGGGGTGCACTATTTAGTGAGTATGGTTTATGTCAAGGTGAGTATTTTTATTTTGTGGTTATATCTATTACAACACCTTAGGGAAACCCCCTTAGTTTAGCAGAGCTAGAAGTGAAGGAGGTCCTACCCACCTCAATAATTGGCTCTTATTTTCCCAATTTGAATATAGGTTTTTTGGTATTCTTCCTAGGTTTGACACCCCTAGCACTTGAGAGATTATCCAACCTCAGGCACTTGGGATCTACAAATTAGGACACCAAAAATTCTTCAATGTAGACCTACAATATATGAAATAAAAAATATTTTTTGGTTGTTTGGGTATTTACCTTATTCAAATCCTTGTATTGATCTTTTGACCTTGATAGTAGCCTATTTATTAATAGATTTTTTGAAATAAATTGAAAAATGCTAAGCTGAATAAATTTTAAAGTATCAATAACAATAAAATTATGAAAATTCTCCAAGATACTAAAGTTATTTGAACATAGGAAGCAACAATGAAAGAATTAAGAATACGAGAATAGATTTAAGAAAAATGAGAGAAAAATCACCTCCAATACTTGACGTAGATTTAAGATAGATGATGTTATGATTGTAAAAATCCATGGATGTAATTAGAAATATTAGAGATTTCACATTCAAGTAATATTGATATAAAAATTAAGAATCAACACTAGAGATAACTAGCTAGTTTTTGGTAGAGCTTGAGAGAGTGTCCAAGTGTTAGATTGCACGAGTTGAGAGAATATAATTTTTTTTAATAAAAAAATGAGTCTAAGGAAAGGTTAACTATTCAAAATCTACCTAGGGTGGTTATCATTTGTGAGTTGAAATTGATAGAAGGAAATGAAACATTCAAAATGACTGTTGGAATTGTGAATTATTGTAGAATGGTAGTGCATCTATCCATATTAGCACCATCATCTAGACAATTTAGACCAAATAAAGCCTCAAAAAGTAGGAATAGTACAAGGTTTAAAAAAGGTATATCAAAATAGTTCTATCAAATTGGCATTAGGTAGTTCAAAATAACACACAAAAATGAGTGTAAATTTTATAACATAAAACTGTAAGGGTGTGCAATTTTTGATGTTATAAAAATTAAATTATTAAAAAGTAGAGAATAAATTGTGAGATGAGATGGAGAATCTAAATATCATTGAGGTAAATTATTATAGATAATAGGGTATCAAAAATTAGATGGACTATCATAGAATATAGGTTGCAATAGGAAAAGAGTAAAGTACAATCTACCCCTTCTTGATTTGAATGATAAAAATGATAAAGAGATTAAAAAAAAATGGATCTATCTCATTTGTTTGTAAAAGTCCAATTATATATAAATAGATATGCCAAAAAATAAAAATGTATTCAAACAAAGGAATACTAAATACCAAGCCTAGAAGATTTGTGAAAATTCAGCTTGTGGTGTTTAAGTTTCTAATTTCATAAAATTGGTTGAAATTATTGAATTCAACAAACATATAGTCTCAAAACCACCACAATGATTATGAAATTGCTAGGGCAATTTATAAAACCAACCAAAAATAGGTGAAGTTACCACTAAAATGGTTGCAATATCATTGCAATGGTTTTGTAATCTTTACTTGTAAAAGATGAATTATTTTCTAACGAAAAAAATGTATAAAAAAACACAATGATGAGAAAAATTAGGATGGCCACAAAAATCAAGTCAATTTACATAAAATAATGGTATGGAATTAATTTTAACATATACAAATAAAAAGTAAGGTTGATTAGAAAGCATGCCATGGGAGGACTACTAGACTTGATTGACAGGAGACGTTTTGGATATCAAAATCAATTATCATAATTATATGCCATAATAATTTATAATAGATGTTGAATTGTTGTCAAATGTAAAACTATTGATCGCTCTGTTAAAATGTTTATTTATAGTTTTTGGTTCTAAAATGTTTCAAGTTGTATGTCTAGGTTGTGCAAAGTACCATCTTAATTCATTTCAATCATTAAAAAAATATATGAAATAAAATCATCAACTATCAATTGAAAGACATTATTGACTCTCATTTATATTTTACTACATAAATATAAAATTACATCTAACATGGTTTGCATGAATGCGTTAACATCCAAATGGATTGTTTAACTATTGAATCAATCTTTGAAAATGATGAGAAAAAATAGGATGGCCACAAAAATCAAGTCAATTTACATAAAATAATGGTACGAAAATAATTTTAACATATACAAATAAAAAGTAAAGTTGATTAGAAAGCATGCCATGGGAGGACTACTAGACTTGATTGATAGGAGATGTTTTGGATATCAAAATCAATTATCATAAATATGCCATAATAATTTATAATAGATGTTGAATTGTTGTCAAATATAAAACTGTTGATCCATTTGTTAAAATGTTTCAAGTTATATGTCTAGAATTGTGCAAAGTACCATCTTAGTTCATTTCAATCATTAGAAAAATACATGAAATAAAATCATCAACTATCAATTAAAATATATTATTGATTCTTATTCATATTTTACTATATAAATCTAAATTGCATCTAATCTGATCTACATCAATAAATGCATTGTTTTACTATTGAATCAATCTTTGAAATTTAATTGTTATAAAAAATGTTTCACGTTTCACTATATACCTTTTTTTCAAAGAGGGGTAAACACTTTTAACCCAGAGTTATGAATAGGTGAAACAAGGGCCTCATCCCCAATATAAATTCTCATCAATTACATCCCAATAGAATTTGAACCTTAATGACAAGAATAACAACACAACAACTTAATCATCACACCATACCAAATGTGCTAGATGACACATTTCACTATATACATAATATATTTCCAAAATTATTTTTTTTAACACCACCGAATTTTCCTAATAAGAATATCACCTGGCAAACAATCTTTATAGATGTACTAAAATTTAAATTCCTCAAAGAACGAAACGGTGCCACCTAAGATAGAACACTTGGAGCAAACCATGATAGAATCACATCCCAGCATCCACAATATCTACCGTCTCCAAAGTTTGAGGAATCTTTCTGTAGTATCTATCCATCCATGTGATCTTTTGTCGGTAAAAGCAATATTCTGTATTCCAAAGAAGGGGGATTCTTTTCGTACCCCGATTCTTTCAATATTTCCCTTATCCAATCTACTGTTATCTTCTTTCATTATAACCATATCAATATCCAGTCGACGTTCCTGCTAGGAATCACCGACCATTACAATTCCATTGGTAAAAGCATTCCTCTAGCATTATAAAATCATCGTCAGTTAATAGTTATATGTACGCCTAAAGAAAGAGAAAGAGAAAGAGAAGAGAAATGGGCAAGCGACTTAGAGTTGTAGTGAAGGAGGGAAAGAATTTGGCTGTTCGAGACTTTAGGAGCAGCGACCCCTACGTTGTCCTTAAGTTTGGTCCTAACGTGAGTTAACTTTCCCTCTGCACTCTTTTCTTACAACGTTTATTGGTTGCTGGCCATGCAAAATTAACAAGCTAATTAATTTTGATTCAGGTGGCTTCCACTCGTGTGGTGAAGAAAAACCTCAATCCAATTTGGAATCAAGAGTTTATATTCCCTGTAATGGATGATAACAGCTTACTCAAACTGGTAACAGCTTTCTCAAATTTGTAAAGCATTTAATCTGTATGATACTATTTAGAAAAACATTAATTGTTTTAATGATTCAATATGGATTTTACAGTATGTGTGGGACAAGGATAGATGGGGACGTGATGACAAAATGGGTAAAGCTGAAATTGATCTGAAAGCTCTAATGGACAAAGATGTGAATTGTGATAAGCTGGTGTCTCCATGCAAGGAAAACTACTTGTACAAAGACAGTCATATTATCCAGCGTCAAGATGGGACAAGAGTGCAGGAAGCATGCTTGCAGCTTCGTAACGTTGAGAGTGGTTTTTTGACCTTACAGTTAGAATGGCCTGTGTAGAATTATAAGGCTATTCTCTCATTATTATTGCAGGGCTCTCTTTAAGCAGTTTCATACCTATCAGTATATACTTCTTTTTAAGGGTTGTACATATAAATGAAGTTCAAATCAGATGAAAAAAAGTTTATCAGACGTATTATAGTTTGTTAAAAAACTATTCGATTTCTAGAATTTTTGAGAAGAGTTCAATTATATATTACAATCAGTTGGTATTATCACCAACCATATGTATAGATGGCTGTACTTACGTTGTAAGTGTCTTAATCAGCAGCCGCTATCATTATGCTTTATAATAGAAAAGCATGAGGAGTTTAAGGTAGCTTTGTCCTCTGTTATCCTTAGCAATGCCATTTTTTTGTCGTGTGTACGCTACCTAATATATGCTATTTTGAGGAAGACCTTTAAGTAATTGGTTTGATGTAATTCTTACTTTAAAATTGATTGCCAATATATATGTGTTTGTGAATGTAAAGTAGTTGGTGGAGTTTGCTTGCAAAGAGTTGTTTAATGTCAAATCTTGACAGAGATTTTTCACTTTAATAGACACGATAATATGCTGGTTGTCTCATGAAATGCTTTCTTTATTCATCATTATTGTATAATATTCACTAGATTTTAATGCTTGAAATTTGTCACGAATATTTTTTCTGAGTGAGGAGTTATAATCGAAGGGCTGCATTTGCTTTTTCACCCTGCGGCCTTTGTATGCCAGTGAATGCAAGGGTAGACTCCGAATATTATTTTGTTTGGGGTTTAGTTTTCCTTTTTTTGGGGTTGTTTTGTGGTCTTTCGGCCTGAGGATCTCTATATGGTAGGATTTTGAGGATCCTTGGGGTCAATTTTTTTTTTTTTTCTTTAAATTGATGAGGGGTCTGAGGATCTCTCTATGTTAGATTTATGGATCAAGTGGATATAATGGAATTGGTTTAAAATATTGTAATTCTAGTTTTGATGATAGTTCTATTTGAAAATTATTTAGATTTTGTGATGCTAGAAGTTCTTTGAGATACTAGTGCTAAGGATGGAATTAATAAGAAGAAAATTACTATCACATTTGGACTCTAAAAAATATATATAAAGGATTAGTATAGATAAAGTATCCAAAGTGGGGAGAAAAATTGATCATGAGAAAGTGAAGATGATAGGGGAAACATTGGTTGAATTTGGGATCATTTGCACTTAAGATTCTCACTTTTTGGTTTCTCAATATTGATAGTTAGATTCTATATCTTTGGTGAGCACATGTTTTGATTTAGCTAGTCATATTTCCTTATCCATTGTTTATGCTCCTACAAATTTTCAAGGTAATATATTTTTATGGTTTCATATTTAACTTGCTCATTTTATTTGGAAAATATGTCAATGTGTCTCAAACTTGCAATTAAATTAGGTTTATTGTTGATAGGATATATATATATATATTTCCTAGTTACACCAATAGGTGTAATATACAATGAGAGCTTGGGGTGGAGTGGAATATGTGTTAACATTTTTTTGTTAACAAAAACTCAAGTAAATGGTCAACATACATTAAATTAATGATATATTGTAAATCTAGATCATTCATTAATAGGTTTTAGACATTATGGTAGATATTTTGTTGGCTTATCTTGCCCTACAAGATGACCGTAGATTTTATGAGGACATTGTACTATGACTGTAGATGGTGATGTATTTTGAGAGTTTGATAGCAATTGTGTTGTCTCTAGATATTTGGTGGTGATACTCCCATGAGAAGCTTGCTTTGCAAGTATATTGCAATCTTTGTGATTTCTGAATAATATATTTGGAAACTTTTGGACTATTGGGTTTTTCTCTTGAAAGGGTTTTCCCCACATAAATCACTATGTTGTGACCTATGCATGATATTTATGTTTATTTTTGTTTAAGTTTCTATAACTGGTGAAAACATATGTAAAATTTTATATTATTCTCCTCTCAAGATTAGTGTAGGAAGTTGTTCCACTACCTTAGCTTCCTTACAAGTGGTATCAAAGCCTAATCACCTTTGGTTTCAGTTGTGGGTTGTTGGGTTTTTTGGATTAATCTAGATTTGAGTGTGAGCTTGTGCAAAAGATACTTTGTGATCTTGTTGCAAGAATTTTCAGATGGAAAGTTTATTAGGGAGAATAGAGGTGGATAAGTTCTCTGAAAACATTTTTGAGATGTGGAAGTTGAAGATGGAGGATCTATTAATGGATTGAGATATGTGGGATGTTGTTGATGAGAAAGTTTCAAGGCCTACGAATTCTACTTTGGTTGCTCAATGTGATGTTATGGACCGTAAAGCCAAGGGTCTAAAGATATTGTGCTTGGTAGAATCTATTTTAATTAATGTCCATGAAGAGACCTCTACAAAGAAACTATGAAAGAAACTTGGTGAGATGTATCAAGCCAAATCTTTAGTGAACAAGATTTTCTTGAGGAAGAAATTTTATTCTTTGAAAATGGAAGAGGGTGGACGAATCACAGACCACCTAGAAGCATTCAATATGTTGTTGCTCAATTGGCATCAATTGGTGTCAAATTGGATGAGGATGAGAAATTTCAGACATTGCTTTGTTCTTTGCTTGATTAATGGGATTCTCTTGTTATGGCTATTGGGAGTACTTGTTGGTATGTGGCGATTGACCATGTTATACTATAGTATGGCAGTTCTAAAAAGCTTTTTATAAGCAGTCAAGATGGGAGTTGTAGTATGATATTATTCGTTAGATTTTAATATGTTTTTGCACTGGATAATAAAATCATTGGATGGCTACGGTTTTGTGGGTGTAGCCCAGATTGGGTGAACCACGTTAAATTCTATGTGTTGTCTTGTTGTTGCTATAATTTTTTTATGTGTTTTATTTCTTTATTTTATTGATCAAATCTGCATGTAATTGTTAGATATCTTAATTTTCACCCTAACAAGTGGTATTAGAGCAAGGTTGTGTTCAATTATCCTCTGCAAGAAGGTCTCGTGATTGAGTGGAAGTCTCACGGTTGAGTGGGAGTCTCTCGGTTGAGTGGGAGTGATGACAGACAAGGGAAAGTTGAAGGTTGAGAAGTTTAATAGGAAAAACTATCAGTTATGGAAGATGTAGATGGAGGACTGCCTCTATCAGAAGGATTTATGGTGGGCATTGGAAGGGAAAACCAAGAAACCCTCAACAATGTTTGATGAGGACTGGGATATTTTGGGCAAAAAGACTCTTGGCAATATTCATTTATGCCTAGCACAATCAGTGGCATTCAATATTAAAACAATAAAGACAACTCAAGAGTTGATGCAAACCCTGGTGAAGTTATATGAAAAGCCTTCTGATTCGAATAAGGTATTTCTTATGAAGTGTTTATTTAATATGAAAATGGTAGAAGATGGTTCAGTTGCTGATCATTTAAATGAGTTTACTATAGTCACCAGTCAATTAAATTTTGTAAACGTATACTTTGATGAAGAAGTTAGGGCTCTTTTGATTATGTGTTCTTTGCCTGAATGTTGGAGTGGCTTGGTAATGGATGTTAGCAATTTTGCTTTTTTGGTTTGAATACATTAAAATTTGATGATGTTGTTGGTGTTATTTTGAGTGAAGAAATTCATAAGAAAAGCTCAGGTGGAATATCCACATCAGGAAGTGTTTTGAATGCAAAAAATAGGGGAAAAAAAAATGAGAGAGGAAACAATTTTGGAATTCGTGGGAAGTCATGAGGAAAATTAAAGGACAAAAGGTCCCAATCTAGAGACAAGAGAGATTGTTGGTACTGTGGTAAGCCAGGTCATTTAAAGAAAGATTGTTGGTCTTGAAAAAATAAAGGAGACAAAAAGGAAGGAAGTAAAGAGGAAAATGTGGTAAGTAATAAATTTGATGAGGATGATTTGATTTTTTCCCTTGATAATACTGATGATTCTTGGGTGTTAGATTCAGGGGATTCATTTCATGCAACCCCCCATAGAATTTATTTTCTTGAATATGTCCAAGTAGATTTTGGGCTGGTTTATTTGGGTGATAACAAACCTTGTTAGATTGTTGGAAGGGAAGAATCAGGATTAAGTTGCAAAATGGGAATCATTGGCTACTACATGAGGTAAGGCACATTCCAAGGTTAGGTAAAAATTTAATTTCTGCAAGGCAACTAGATGATGAAGGTTGTGCTATTACATTTAGTGATAAAAATTGGAAGGTTACAAAAGGTGCCTTAGTGGTATCAAAAGGTGTGAAAGTAGGCACCTTATATCTTTGTATAGGTTATACTATTCCTTCTACTTTAATTGTTATAGAGAAAAGTCAATGTTCAAGAATAGTTGCTACAATTCAGTAGATAAAAGATCAAATAGTGGTTTTCCGAAACAACACTATGGCACAATAGACTTGGGCACATGAGTGTAAAAGGTATGAAATTACTTCATTCAAAGAAAGTTTTACCAAGTCTAAAATGTGTTAATATGGATTTCTGTGAAAGTTGTGTGTATGGAAAACAATTTAAGAGAGTTAGTTTTCTCAAGGATGGAAAGGAAAATAAAAATGAGAAATTGGAGATTGTGCATACAGATGTATGGGGACCATCTCAAGTATATTCTCTTGGTAGCTCTTAGTATTATGTTACATTCATTGATGATGCAACTAGGAAGGTATGGATTTATTTCCTTAGGTAGAAATCTAATGTATTTGAAACTTGTAAAACATGGAGAAGCTTGGTTGAGAATGAGATAAGTAAAAGATTAAAATGTCTCAGATCTGATAATGGTGGTAAGTATTTCAGCAAAGAGTTTGAATATTATTGTTCCTCTAATGGTATTCCTACGCGCATAAAATAGTTCCAAGGACTCCACAGGAAAATGCAGCGGCTGAACGCATGAATATGACAATAATGGAGCATGCAAGGAGTATGAGGTTGCATGCTGGGCTGCCCTTAAACATGTGGGCAGAGGTTGTAAACATTGTGTTTTATTTAATTAATAAAGGTCCTTCTACTCCTTTGGGTTGTGGTATTCCAGAGGAAACATGGACAGGTAAGAAGGTAAGTTATTCTTTTCTCCAAACCTTTGGTTGTGAAGAATTCACACATGTAGATTCTAAAAATAGAACCAAGCTGGAAGCTAAATCAAAGAAATGTATATTTTTTGGATATGACATTGATGAATTTGGTTATAGGCTTTGGGGTTTTGAAAATCAAAAAATTGTGAGAAGTAGGGATGTCATAATCAATGAGAAAGTGTTGTACAAAGATCAATTGCAACAACATGAGAAGAAAGAAAATGATTATGTAGTGCTAGATGATACTCCAAACAATGATGTTCTAGTGGTTCCTCATGCTCCACAACAACACCAAAAACAAATACCACAAATACTAGTGAATTTTAGATGGTCTTAAAGGATAAGTAGACCTCTAGAAAATATTATCCCTCTTTGTATTCTATTTTATTAATTGATGCTAGTGAACCAGAATGTTATGATGAAGCTATGTAGGTGGATAACAAGGTTCAGTGGGAGCATGGAATGGAAGAAGAAATGGACTCCTTGTTGAAAACTCAGACTTGGGAATTATGCATTAGGGGAAATTTACATAAAAAATGGGCCTCCTAAGGAACTCTAAAAAAACAAAAATTATCTCATATAATACAAATTATTTAAATATAAAAAATATAAATTACTTAACTACATGAGTTAAGTGGGGACACATGTTTCGATTATAATTCCTTAAAAAATTGAAGTCAATGATTTTTTAAAAGTGGTAACATATATTTCTATTATAATTTATTAAAAAACTCAAGTTCACTTTCTTCATTATTTATTTTTTATTCAAAAAGTTTGGTAACTTATATTTTTATTATAATTTATTAAAAAAATCAAGTTCACTTTCTTTTCTTGATTATTTGTTTTTTTAAATTATTTATTTTTATTTAAAAAGTGGCAAAGTAAAAATAACTTTAGATATTTTATTTTTTACTTAGTATTTTATATATATATATATATATGATTTTATAGATTTAGATTTATTAAAGAATAATTTTTTTTGTTTTGAAAATATAAAAATTTCTATAATAGAACTTAATAGGACTTAAGAATATAAATCTAAAAAACAAAAAGAATATTTTATATTTAGAAAGCTGAATGAGTATTACTCTCGGTTCGGTGCATACGAGGACTGTTTCGGTGCATACATGAGATCTTTCGGCGCATAGACGACCTGTTTTAGCGCATACATGTCCTGTTTCGGCGCATAGACACTCTGTTTCGATGCATCCCTAAGAGTTCTTGTGGCGCATACATGACCTGTTTCGGCGCATAGACGACTTGTTTCGGTGCATACGGTTGTAAAAATTTAAAATTCTGATTTCAACACAATCCGTGGATAGGATTTTTGAAATGTTATTTTTAACAAAATGAACCAATCCTAGGGTAGACATTTAAATCTGAATTAACCAATCCTAGGATAGTCACCAAACATAAATTTTCGATTGGTTAAAATAAACTCCATGTTTTCAGTGAAGCAACATCTTCACTTAGAATAGAGAATTTTTCAATTTGGGGATTTAAAAATAAACCATTATTGTTTGTTGTGATTGTGGGTAATAGGTTTATGCTCTCCCCTTAACTGGGTGATCAGAACACTAGACTTACCTTTTATTTTCTGCAATTTAATGCTTTATTACATCCTTTAGATGGCCTGCTCTTGTGGGAAAAAGTACTCACCCAAGAGGAACGACCTAAGTGGGAACACCTAAAGCCAAGGTTTCCAACCCACTTTAATCAAAAGTAAGTTGTTGATGAAAATCCAACTTGACAGTAGTGCGTAGGATAACCATCCCCAAAACCTTTGTTCTAAAGGTTGGGAGGTCTCTCGAGGGAGTATATCTATTTGCCACATTGAACGGATACCCTTACTACGAACCATAGTGTAGAAAGCCAGCCATGTCAGTATCCAAACATCATCTTAATCATGGTGCAAGGGGAGGGAAGAATCTACCCCCAAGACACTCACCATATAGTCGCCACAGATTGTTTGCTCAAGGGATTCGGTATCCACTTCTGTCACTTTGAGTACGCACCTGGAAAAGACAAAAACACGGGTGCCCTCTAGGGGTGACAAGGTTGTGTGAGCCGACATGATTTTAAGCTATGGGCTGTGATTAATATGATGACCTATTTGACAAATTAAGAGTGAGTTTGACTGAAGTGCTTATCTTGTTTAAAACCTGTGGAAATCTCAAAGAACATACACTTTTTGTTTAGATTTTAGGATTAACAAAATAACTGTATGCTTCTATGCTGTGTTTTTCACATTTAAATCACGTTAAGATCATCCAAAACAAGAAAATTTTATCAAACTGTCAAAACATGTTAGTCTCAGAGGTAATTTAGCGCATCTGTGCTCTGTTTCAACGCATCTGTGCTCTGTTTTGGCCCAACTGTGCTCTGTGTCAATGCATCTGTGCTCTGTTTTAGCGCATCTATATCTTTGCTATGTTTCGGTGCATCTGTGCTATGTTTCGGCACATCTCTGCTTTGTTTTGGCGCATTCGGTCTCTGTTTTGGCACATCTATTTGTCCAAGCCTAGGTGATTTTTTTACTTTCATAAATCAAGTCTTATCGGTCTAATCTCTCCCATGCTGAGTTTGGAAGTCTACAAATTTTTCTAAGAAGTTCTTAGAAAGAAAGATCAGAAAGCCCAAGAAGTTTCTCAGTCATAAGAAAGTGTTGAAGAAGAGGAAATTTCTATATCAAAGTCAAAAGGTCTTGCTTGAACACAGAACCTTTATGCATCAATATCATGACTATATTAGAGGTTTCATTGATGATTATGCTGTAGAACCCTTATATTCAAGAGATTTCTTTCAAAGAAGAGCCCTTTCTCAAAGGCATAACCACAGTCAGCATATTCATCCTTCTTATATTCCCCAACCTGCAATCACATACGCTACTCGTCCAAATCAAATTCTGCAATAGAGAACTCAAACACATTAGGCATCCATTAAATTCATCTATCTACAAAGCTAAGATCAAACTTCACAAAGTGCAAAATCATCCTTATTTTCGATCTTTGGTTTAATTCCCACAAACAAGATTTTCATCCTTTCACTCAAGGAATCACGAGCTAAAGATTAAAAATTTGTTGTCATAGAATCTTCATTCTATCCTGACTTTCATCACCATTGCACTATTTCATTCCTTTGATCAAAGTTAGTAGAATTTGAGTAAAGCTTATGCCTGTTACCACGAGATCTCGAAAGCACATAGAAAAAGATGAAAGTACAGTGAGCAAAATGGGTGATAATAGTGAGAGGGAGGAAAACCTCTTTAACAATTCACATACTGAAGAGTTAATGGAAGAAAAACTTCAAGAAGCAGAGCAAGATCCTCAATTCCATACTCTTATGGAAAAGATTTTAGAAAGAAACAAGGAAAGATACTTTCTTTCTTTAGCTATTCAAGGAGCCAAGTTACCTACCGATTTTGACACGGAAGGGATTAAAGAAAATCCTGAAACTCCTCTTGATGATTTTAGTGCCCTTACTCAACAAATTAAGGAATTACAAGGGAAAATAAAAGAAATGCAAGGGGGAGCAACAAAGAAGTATGTTTTGGAGGAAATATGTCCTTATCCATTTGATAGAAATCTTCGAATGATTCCTTTTTTGAAACATTGTGAAATCCCTAAGTTTGATAGGTATAATGGGAAAACTAACCCCATTGAGCATGTAAGGGATTTCTGAAATATGAGCTTAGAATTTGCTCATAATGATACCTACCTAAAGCGATTATTTCCACGAAGTCTGGGTGGACAATCCATGGAGTGGCTTTCAAAGATCACTCCCTCCATCAAAACCTTTGAAGAGTTGATAAATAAGTTCATATCACAATACTCTTACAACATTCAACACCAGATAACCATGCTTGATCTTTGTAAGATAAAACAAAAAGTAGGGGAATCTTTCACTACATTTTTGCAAAGATGGAGAAGGGTGTTTGCTAGATATTCTCGTCCTATTCCTGAAAAGGAAAAGATGGAGATCTTCATCGATAGTCTTAATCAAGAAATGAGTTACAGACTAAACCTTGATTGTTGTCCATCGTTTGAAAAATTGATTGAAAACGTAATTACTATTGAAGGTGCATTGATCAAGCGTGGAATTCTAAAAATTGATAAAGAGGGTTCAAATTCGTACAACAACAACAACAACAACCATAATAACAACAATGACAAGTCATGATTTTGGACTCAATATAAAAATGTTGTAAATGATGGGGTAGTAGGTGCTAACAACATGAATATGAAGCCCGCCATCCTTAATGTGTTAGGTGTTCAACGTAACAATAATACCAGAAATTCTAGCACCCAAGGCAATGTTTCTAATCAAGGAAACACAACTAACGCTCGTGGAAATAATTTTGGCAATAATCAAAATTCAAATGCGCCCAGACCATCATATTTTTTAAGTCGACGAAGTTTCACTCCCTTGGGCCAATCTTTGGAATCCATTCTCAAAGAATTATTGAATCAAAACACTATTACATTGCCACCACAAAGAGACTATGAACCTCGAGTTAAACCACCATCGTGGAATGATTCACACTTCTGTGATTATCATAGGTGCAAAGGTCATAAGACAAACAGTTGCCAAGGGTTAAAGAACATTGTTCAAGATTTGATTGAGAACCATACCATCACAGTTGAGGGACATAATGTCAATAATGATCATCAAGCATTCAAGAATTTGCTCCCTAATTATCACAAAGGGGAATCCTCGAGTGACAAGGGAAAGAATGTTAATAATATCTAGGACATTATTATCAATCATATCTATACTGATGACCCTCAAATCAATGCTATCTGAATCAAAGATAAGCTAGAATATCGAGAGGTCAATGTTATGACAAGGGGACAAGCCAAGATCATTGTCAAAGGCGACTCATCTAAAGCAACAATTCCCCCTCCAAGTTGATACAATTTGGTTGAGCAATTATGAAAAACATCAGCCCAAATTTCTATCTTGGAGCTTTTAAAGTTATCACCTGCACATAAAGACATTCTGGAAAAGGCTCTCATCGATACAACTGTATCTCTTGATCTAGATACTGATAAATTTCAAGCCATGGTGGGACACTTGTCCTCCAACACATGTTTATCTTTTTCAGAAAGAGATGATTTTTTCCATAACCCATCTGCATAATTCATCACTCTATTTAGAAGTCATGGTTCACAAAGCCCGCATTAGACGTGTTCTTATAGATGGGTGAGCCGGATTAAATATTTGTACTTTGAAATTGGTCCTAGCTTTGGGATATTCAACAGATTCTATAGATCCACGGAGAAGAATTACAATCAAGGCCTATGATGATGAAGAAAGGACATCCAAAGGTCTCATCATGTTACCAATCAGAGTGGGACCTGTTGTGAAGAATACTTTTTGTTAGGTTCTCGATCGACATCTAACCTATAACATACTATTGGGTCGTCCATGGATCCATGAGATGCAAGCTGTTCCATCTACTTATCATCAATGTTTGAAGTTTCCATATGATGGACAAGAAGTAACAATACCTGATGATCACAATAGTAGTCAAACTTGTTCTAACCTAAGAGCAACTCAAGACACATTCGTCCCACATAATAGAGAGGCTTTGGCCATCTCTACCTCCAAAAACAAAGAACAAGTGCAAGAAATGATAAGCAATTTTGGCACCAAGTTAAAATTGAAAGATAATGGGGTGGGAGAATATTCTTTATCTCTCTCTAATCTACCCCTATCTGCAAGATCTCATGGTCAGCCCTCAACATCTACACAATAGGCTGCAATAATTTTAGCCTCAACTTCAACCCCCATCACCAAGTTTAATGGGATGTTTATCAAAGAAAATGGAGGAGAAGATAGAGCTACTCTGGATTGGCTCTATAAAGATGAAGAAGAATCTGTACAACATATCAAGATACCCACACAAAAATATGGAAAGGGTTATGCTATCATGCAACAGATGGGTTATGAAGGAAATGGTCCTCTAGGTAAAAGAAAAGAGGGTATTGTTGAACCTATCCAATTAAAAACAATGCACCCAAAAGATAAGACTAGGTTAGGATACAGTGAGGATATTGAGGAAAACGTAACACAAAGGCCATCAAATGAGGAAATAGCTGAATCAATTCTGAGAATTCAAGTAGATAATTTTGAGATAGACTCAAATGAATATGAATGGGGTGACTTCTCGGACGATACTTTCATCTCAGAGAAAAGGGTGGATGTCATACAAAAATTCTCACCTACATTCTTACAAGGAGAAATCTCAAGACCTCTGTTTGAATATGTCGTACAAAGTGACCAGGACTTTAGTGAGACCAATTCGATTCAAAGTGAGATAGATCATTCTGAGGAAGATACCATCCTAGACTTCTCCCATAATAACGTTGACAATAACATCATGACCCTCACAACCAATAACCTTACTCATCCTAATGATCCATTACCTTTGGTTTACCCTGAACTCATTGATTGGGAACAAATTGCACCCATTGATGTTCCAACTTTTCCAAATGACGAAACCATAATAAACTTTCTTTGTTCATCCCATCCTGAAAGAAGTTCCACCAGGGAATCACTAGATCAGAGCTTTTGATAGGAAAGTGCCAAGTTTCTTAGCTACGAATTAAATAATATAAAAGAAAGACCTAATGGTGAAAACCTAACAAAGGCAGTATTAGGTCAAGAAAAAAGAAAAATGAAAGAAAGATCTAATGGTGAAAACCTGAAAAAGGTAGTGTTAGATCAAGAAAAGAGGAAAATAAAAAGCGTATCCAATGGTGAAAACCTTTCAAAGGCACCAGAGGATGGGAAACTTGACACTCTTCCAGAGTATTATCAGGAAAGATCTTCCATTCTAATTGAACCAATAGAGGCACTCAATATAGGTACTACAGAAAAGCCTAAAGTTTTGCAATTGGCTACATCTCTGACAGATGAAGAAGTACCTAGATTCACAGAATTTCTCAAAGATAATCAAATCAGTTTCGCATGGTCCTACGCAGATATGCCTGGATTGGATCCAGATCTCATCATGCATCATTTATCTATTACACTGGGGGTAAAGCCTGTAAAACAGAAACTCAGAAAAATGCATCCACATGTGGCATTGTTGGTTAAAGAGGAATTGAAGAAACTCTTAGACTTGGATTCATTCAATCCATGGAATATGTGGAGTGGATCTCTAATATCATGCCTATTTCGAAGCTAGACAGAAGGATCAGAATTTGCACAGATTTCAAGGATTTGAACAAAGCATGTCCTAAAGATGATTTTCCCTTACCAAACATTAATATGATTGTCGATTTAACTACTGGACATGCAATGTACTCATTGATGGATGGATTCTCAGGATAAAACAACATTTACATGTCCTTGGGGTACCTATTGCTGGAACGTAATGCCATTTGGATTAAAAAATGCAAGAGCTACATATCAACGAGCAATGACAATAATTTTTCATGATATGATGCATACATTCATGGAGGAATATGTTGATGATCTTTTTGCCAAATCTAACACTAGAGAAGGACACATCGATATCTTATCTAAAATTTTCAAAAGAATGGAACAATTCAAAGTAAGACTTAATCCAAAGAAATGTGTCTTTGGAGTGAAATCTGGAAAGCTACTAGGATACATTGTGTCAGAAAAGGGAATTGAAGTGGATCCGGCTAAGGTACAAGCAATTCTTGATATGCCACCACCAAGGAACATTAGTCAGCTAGTCTCTTTACAGGGACGGTTACAATCCATTCGCAAATTCATTGCTCAACTAGCAGATAAAAGTTTACCATTTACACATCTTTTACATAAGAATGTTCCATTCAAGTGGGAGCACAAATGTGAAGCATCATTTGATCAAATAAAGCAGTACCTCATGAATCCACCAGTATTGACTCCACCAATATAAGGTGCGCCTCTCATATTATATATTGCTGCCACGGAAGTATCTTTAGGAGCATTATTGGCACAAGAAGATTACTCAAGAAAAGAACGAGCTATTTATTACATCAGCCGAACCTTAAGAAGTCATGAGATAAATTACACCTTCATTGAAAAAGCTTATTTAACAGTGGTGTTCACTTCTCAAAAGTTGCGACACTAAATGTTAACTCATACAGTGAAGCTGATGGCTAAGATTGACCCACTCAAATATCTTCTAAGTAAGGCAACCTTAACTGGTAGGTTAGCTAAATGGGTTATGATCTTAAGCGAGTTTGATATTCAGTATGTGGATCGAAAAGCTATAAAGGGATAAGTAATTGCAGATCAATTAGCAGAAGCACTAATGTCAGTAGAACACCCAATACATGTTGATTTTCTTGATGACGACATTTTTGTATCAGATATCCAACAATCATGGTCACTTTACTTTGATGGTTCTTACACTCAACACGGTTCAGGAGCAGGAATTCTTTTTATTACACCTCAAGGAAATACAATCCCAAAATCTTATCGGCTAATGTTTCCTTGCACAAACAACATAGCTGAGTATGAGGCATTGATAATCAGCATGAGAATTGCAGTAGATTGGAAAATCGTAGAACTTCAAGTTTTCGGTGATTCACAACTTGTTATAAATCAAATCAATGATGAATATCACACTAAAGATGACAAGTTGATACCTTACAAAAGAATGGTAGAAGATCTCAAGAAATACTTTGTTAACATCCAGTTCGTATAGATTCCATGCATTGATAACAAAGCAGTAAACGCTATGGCTACAATCGCGTCTCTACTCCAATTGTTAGAGAATAAAAAATGGTATGATTTCCTAGTGGAAAAATTGTTTTCTCCCACCCATGACAATCCTGAAATGCAAATCATTTGCCATCTTACAAGTTCTGACTCTTCCTTATATGGCCAAATTTACACTTACCTGAAGGAAACTACTTTACCCTTAGGCTTGTCTAGGAACCAAAAACAAAATTTCATTCGTCAATCATCCCGTTACACCTTAATTGGTGACGTCTTATACCAGCATGGTTTGGATGGTACCCTCCTTAGATGTCTTGAACACGATGAATCAGAAAAGGCCTTACAAGAGGTCCATGGTGGAATTTGTGGGACACATTCAAGTGGACTATCCTTAGCAAAGAAACTTGTAAGATTAGGATACTACTGGCCGACCATGGAGAAAGAATCATTCGTTTTTGTGAAGAAATGTGCAAAATGTCAGATTCATGGGAATCTCATTCACGCTCCTGCTCAGGAATTACAACCCTTCACCACAACATGGCCTTTCGCTCAGTGGGAATTGAATCTGGTTGGCAAGATACATCCATTATCTTCAAATGGACATAAATTTATCATTACAACCATTGATTATTTCACTAAATGGATTGAAGCTATTCCTCTAACAATAGTTATAGGCAAACAAATCTCTTCGTTCATCTTGAATTATATCATTTGCAGGTATGGCATTCCTAACTACATTATCACAGATAATGGTAGACCTTTTAAAAATCAGGATGTTGATGAACTGTGTGAAAGATTTCACATCCAACATAGGTTCTTTACACCTTATTATCTGCAAGGGAATGGTCAAGCTGAAGCTTCAAACAAAACAATTCTAAAGATTTTGAAGAAAACAGTGAATGAAGTAGGCCATGATTGGCATGTCCAATTGAATCCAACATTATGGGCCTATCAAACAAGCATTCACACACCGACAGGAGCTACTCCTTATGCATTGGTCTATGGAGTAGAGGATATTCTACCACTAGAAGTTGAGATTCCTTCACTTCGAGTATCACTCAAAGGGTTAATCAATGACGAAGACTACAAAGTATCAAGGTTGCAAGAGCTAGAATTGCTTGATGAACGACATCAAACTGCGGTAAATCATTTGAAGGGGTATCAACAAATTATGTCCCGCAGCTATAATCACAAAGTCAAACCACAAAATTTCAAGTGGGTGATTTGGTTCTCAGAGAAAACCCTCGAAATCAACAAGATCGGGAAAAGAAAGGCAAGTTTGAACCAAATTGGCTGGGCCCGTTCCTTATCGTTGCAGCATATGGATTGGGGGCATATCAGTTGTCAACAGCAAAAGGGGACCTATTTGAAGATCCAATCAACAACATTCATCTGAAGAGGTTCTACACTTGACAAAATATCAAAAACAATATAAAAAGTCCTAAAAAAAAAAAACATTACCTTGATGAAACCCTGGCAAATAGACATCTTGGTAATAACAAAAATATCATCAAGAAAAAGTGCAATAAAAACAAATGGTGAAAACCTGGCAAACAGGCATTGTTTGTGATTTTATTTGGCTCTCTCATCTATTAGGATTCATTCTGCATATGCATCCTTTTCATCAGCATCGCGCACACATCTCACCATCGCATTCGCATTTGCATCATTCTCCTTGGAAAGACAAGGATCTCATCATGGCTTGATGATTTGAGGATTATCCATCACAACAGTTGTGTTTAGCAAGAGTCAGAGTACAAGGTCACTAGGGGGCAGTTTTCTTTTCTAGCAAGTAGTCGGCAGTGTGTGTCT
Organism: Sequoiadendron giganteum; assembly: GCA_007115665.2. Taxonomy (NCBI): domain Eukaryota; kingdom Viridiplantae; phylum Streptophyta; class Pinopsida; order Cupressales; family Cupressaceae; genus Sequoiadendron; species Sequoiadendron giganteum. The sequence continues at coordinate 48,743,378 of CM021102.1, read as the reverse complement.
AGCATCAGGGTATCGGAAACAATAGTCCTGTGCAATTAAACTGAGCTTACATGACTCTCTTGACAAATAATTTAAAACAAATTGGATGATATTAATTCGAATAAAATGAATGACAAACTTAAAAGCATAAGTTGCAAACTGTTGTTTTGATATTTGATGACATCATATCTTTGGAGTGGTTTAATGATGTATTGAACTAGAATCACAAGGAAGAAGTATGATTTTTCTTTGCTTGTTGTCTGTAAGTTAATCATTAGTATGATGCAAATTGGTCGTGGGACATGATCTACAAAGAATCATTGATGACATTTCAAAATTTGTATAGGAAAATGGTTAACTTTTGTTTGTTTTTGCAAGCAATACTCAGGTCATCTTGGTTCAATTATACCTCAATGCTTGTATTAACTTGCTACATCAAACATTATGAAAGCAGTACTCAGGTCATCATTGGTGCTAACATACACTTTGATGCTTGTACTAACTTTCAACATATTAAAAGGCTCAATGATGGCAACTAAACATAGTAGGAAATGGCAACAAGGAGAATGAATCATTATTTCATTTAGGATTGCATAATTCATTTAGGACTGCATAATTCATTTACATTTTGAGGACCTTTCTAAAATAGATTTTTGAGGATGGATCACATTTTTGAATATCTTTTTCAAACAACGGTTGAGTATGACTAGACATTTGTTACATCTCATTTTCATTATCATTCACATTCATTTCACATCATTTTCCATTATCATTATGATCGCACTTGCATACTTACATCATCATTTCATTTAATTATCATATTCATTATCATATCATGATCATTATCCATCATTACAAATTATATGCATGGTCGTTGTCTTAAATCATTCATTAACATTCATTCATAAATAAAATTACATTCATTTTATTTCACATCATCACTTAGGTTATCATGATCATTCTCATTGCATCATATATCATAAGTTCATTATATTAGTGCATTTCCATTACATATTACATCATCATAAAGCATTTACATCCTGCATCATACATTCATTGCATACATCATAAGGGAAAAGAAAAAATCATTTAGATCATTATTGCATCATCATACATGACATAGCATATAAAAGTAAAAGCATACATCCATAACATGTGCATACTCAAATCACCACTGCATATCATAGATCTCATCAAAATAAATGTCCAGGAATACAAGGATATCAAATGTTTCAAAAAGATATATCGCATACAATGGCATGGATGTGTACAAAATTCTCATCACTAAGGGGCATATGGCCATGGATCATGACTACTGCTGCCTCAAGAGGTAGTGGGCCTCGATGGATCTCTACTCCTGGAGGCTATGATCTCTCGTCTAACCGGCTGACCCACACTCCTGGTCGCACTCCTAGAATGACTGCGTGAGTGAGTCTAAGTCCGAGTACCTTACTGGGTAAAAGCTATCCGCCGCTCAAGTGGCACTACCTCAAAATATCACATCCTGTAGTACTCAGCCTCTTAGGCAGTCTCTAGCCACTCTGCCACAACCTCTCCAATAGAGGTTCTCTCTACTGATCTCAGTAGTCTCTCGGCTACCCCCTCAGCCTGTATGCATCGCTCCCTGTAGCTGTCTCTCTCGGCTATGAGTTGAGCTATATGTGGGTTAGGAGGTGGCAACTATGCTATTTGTCCCTACAGTTGACTACAAGATCAAGGAATGCCCTTTGGAAGTGCCTCATACACCATCCCCATCATGAGATGTCAAAAATACTCATCAAACGGAGCCTTCTGCTAAGGCTGAAACAAAGTGGACCATGGTTACAAACTAGAAATATAAGTCAACTAGTTCTGGGCTAGCCCCCAAGGCCTTTGAACCACCTAAAGTTGTTTCAAACCCTTCAGAGAAGGGGACAAAGGCTCCTTCTGGAGCTGCTACTATTTCAGTGTAGCCTGGGTCAAAGGCGATACCTCAGCCTGCGACTGTTATGTATGCCCATCTGAATATCCCTCCCATAACGGGAACTCAATGATGGTCTCACAGTCCATCTCCACTGCTTGAAGAAGGAGAATATGTGCTAGAAAAGTGGAGGTTTTCACCCCCTATTCAGCTTGGTTCAGTTCCACAAGATTTCTTGAAGAATAGTTTCTCCTCCCTGGTTCAGGAGGAACTGGGTTCCGAAAGCATGGAAGAGTTTCATCCATGAATTTCCTCTCATGGAATGTTCAAGGTCTAACTAACCTCTCTAAAAAGTATTCTGCTAGAGATACCTTACAAAAATACTCAGGTATTGAAGTATTTTGTCTCCAAAAAGCTAAAATTTCTAGGTTTTTTCTCGCCTCGGCTTTCCATTCTATTTGGCCAGCCAATACTATGTTTTTCACTTTGCATGAAGCTAGGCGTGGTGGAGCCGTCGCTCTTTTGTCCTCGTGTTTGTATTCTTTTGTTGTGGATCATGGGACTGATCCTTCTTAGCGGATAGTTTGGATTCTCCTTAACATTGATAATCATTCCTTCGGGATTATTAATGTTTATGCTTCTAATGATGTTGTGGAGCACTCTTTGCTTTGGTGTTGGATTGCTGATTCTTTACCAATTGCCACCTAGTTACTCTGCGGGGATTTTAATATGGTCGAGGTGGCATATGACAAGGATGGAACCTTGCCCTTCCATTGGGCAGCTAGTGAATGAGAGGTGTGGTTTTACATGTGTAATAAATTGGGGCTTTTTGATCCTAATATTGGTCGTCGCCATTCTCATTCCCTATGGAACACTTGGTGTAATTATAGGGCTAGTTCTGACAGAGTATTTAAATGCCTTGATCATGCCATGATGTCGGCTCAATCTTTTTTTTCTTTTTCCAACTCTGCCTTGCCAGTGAAGCCATTGGTGGATGTGACTCTGTCTGATCACTTCTCAATTTCTTTTTGTATTGAATGGGTGTCTCATCAGCCTAACACATGCAAAAATCAATTCTTTTTGAACACGTCTTTGCTCTTCCATGAACCCACTTTGGCCCACATTTGTCGAGTGTGGAATTTGGAGTGCAGATTGGCTGGCCAAATAGGCTGGATTACCTAGTGGAATGATGCCATCACTCGTACTGCTTGATTCTTATGCATTTATGGCTGCTAGCTAGCCATTTTTCTTCAATGATCTTATGAGGCTACCACTACTGACTTGCATTCAACTATGGAGGCTTTGGCGGTCAACCCTTTTCCCCCATCCCATCAAGTTAGGGTGGAAAAATTAAGGCACAAAAAGCAAGTGGCTGATAATTATGTTGCCAGAGGAGGACAAATCAAAGCTCGGTTGTATTGGCTTAAGATTGGTGATCGTGCCTCCAAAGAATTTTTTTTGGCACTTCGTGCTAGGAACTCATCCCTAAGCATCAAAAAAATTAAGGATGGCATTCAGGTGCTCTCTAAGCTCCCTGACATTCTCCAAGATTTTTTGTGACACTATGAGCAAGTTTTCACTGCACAGGAATCCACACCTGTGTGATAGCAAGCCCTTTAGGATTGCCTTGCTATTGTGCTACATAGGATTTGTTCAACCCAAAATATTTTTTGTGATCAATTGCTGACAATTGATGATCTTAAGGGAGCTATTTTTTCTATGGCCGATGATAAGGCCCCTGGGATTGATGTCTTCCCTTGTGAATTATATAAAGCCCTTTGGGACTATGCTGGGCATTATCTGCATCATGTTTATCTTGAAGCTTTTCAAACCAACTCTCTAGGCAATTTAATAAACAAGGGAAATATAAATTTCATACCTAAGCTTGGGGATCCAGAAAACATCTGCAGCTGGAGGCCCATCACACTTCTCAATGTCTCCTACAAAATCATTGTCAAGGCTCTGGCTCTGAAAATCCACCATCTCTTGCCTCAGATTATGTGCCTAGACCAAACTAGCTTCATCAAATCCAAGTTTATTTTGGATAATATTATTGTTGTTTGGGAAGGCATGGAGTGGACCCGACACTCATCAAAAATTTGTGTTCATCAAAATTGACTTTGCCAAAGCCTATGACCCCATTGAATGGCCTTTCATTCTTGTGATGTTGTAAGTTTTGGGGTTTGGGCCCAATTTTATTCAGTCTATCTATATGATTTTTGCTGATGCTTAAGCTAGCATCACCATTAATTGCTGTCAATCTTCTACTTTTGGCCTTTTTCGCTCAATCCGGAAAGGGTGTCCTCTCGCCCCCTTTTTGTATGTGCTTGTGGCTGAGGGATTTGGCTACCTTCTGGCCCATGCAGTTTCTCAGCAGCGTGTCAAAGGGATTTTTCTCCCTAACTCTCAGGAGTAGCTTGTTAATGGCCACTTTGCTGATGACTCCTTTGTCACTCTCTTAGAGGAAGAAGAATCAATCACTGTTGTCCTTGATTGTCTCAACACTTTCTGTCTGGCCTCTAGCTCTGCCATCTAATGGAATAAGACCTTATGTTATAGGCAATCTATTTTACCCACTCCTGCGTGGCTTCAAAACTATAATTGGAAGTGGATTGGGCAGGGAGAGATATTTCATTTTTTGGGCATCCCTTTTTCTTTCTAGGCCTCTCCTAGGGAGCTTTGGCAAGTTGTGCTCTCTAGGGTCAAGCAAAAGCTTGCTTACTAGATTACCAAGCCTCTTTCTCTGGATGGAATATTCTAAGTGTGCTCTAAATTTTTGGTGGCCACTCATGTTTACTGCTCTTCTTATTGGGATCCCTCCAAAGCTACCTATGGCAGACTTGAAAAATTTCTCTGGGATTTTCTATGGGCCTCCTCTGAAACCCACAAAGGTTTCCATCGTGTTGCATGGGAGTTTTGTTTCCTCCCCAAAGATTTTGGAGGACTTGGGTTTCTCTCCACTCAATGGAAAGGGACTGCTCTTTGTGTCAAGTGGATTATCCAGGCCCTCACCAGAGATGAAGCCTGGAAGATTCTCCTCAAGCATTGTATTCATTCTGGATTTCCTGTTCACAGACCCACCTGGAAAGATATAGGCTTCCAAACCCTCTTGGTTATGAAGAAGTCTGTTCAAATTGTTGGATCTTTTATGGCCAAAATCATTTGGTGTGCTTGGGAGGCTATTAAGCCTTGGATCTGATGGGCCGATGCTAGATTTTGTGATGGGTTTTCTCTTAATTAGTAGAATATTTGGTGGTCTCCTCTTCTTGAGCATAATGGTTAGTCTTTGGCTAAGTCGCATTAGCTCAAAGCGCTCAAATTTCACAAAAGGGGCATTCAGACCCTGCAACAGGTCTTTCACCAACCCACTATGTGCATTATGCAGTGGGATAATTTTAAGGCCTAGTACAGACTTCAAAACTAGGACCGTGCTACTTTTGATGGTCTAGTGAGTGCCATTCCAACATAAATGCTTCATAAAATTGGCATTCGTGGGAACAAACGTTTGTGGAAAGACTTGAAGTGGTTTCTAGATACTCCTCTCAAGCGCTACAAGCTGTGGTTTGGTTATAGGTGGCTTTCACCCCATTTTCCTATGATCAACAGTTTGAACCAGAGGTGGCTTCTTCAATACTTTTCTCATGTTTGGCGAAAGAGATTTGCTACCACTTGGTTTGCAAGTGTTAATCTGAAGCTGGCCCACTTTTCTTGGTGTATTATTGTCCAACACTTGCCTGTGGGTTCTCGGCTTATACACTTGGGGGTCCAAGACCCTCATTGTCCTTTTATGGGAAAATTGAAAGCTTTAAGCATATTTTCTAGTTTTGTCCTAGAGTTCAACAATTTTGGACTTGGATTCATGTCTTCTTTCAGCCCTTTCAACCAGAACTTTATTCTTGGGATATGGCTCTATTGGGAGATCCACCTTGGATCCCTGCCAAGTAAACCCAACTTTGGAAAAATTTTAGGGTGGAAATCCTCTTCAACATCTGGAAAGACATAAATTATTGCATATTTTCTCATTTTCAAATGGATATTAATATTTCTCTCTATGCTAAAGCAGTTATTTGTTCTAATGTGCTCTTACAGATATAGGTGCAAGCAAACAAGGTTGCACTGGAGGTGGCTCACCTCCAAGTCCTTCTGGACCACTGGGGCAATGACCCGTGCACTATGGCTTAGGTCCCTGACTCACCCTCCTCTTCCCACGACTGGTCAACCTATTGGGGCTGGTAGTAGAGTGGCTCGACACGTCCCCGCTCTTAGCCTCCTACTCAGTGGAACTCTCACCCTCCTCAGTGTGCTCACTCTCCTCTGCCATGGGCTAGTGATAAGGATAGGGTTGGATTAAGACAATCACTGTCTCAATGTTCCGGTCTCACCTTGATGAACCTCCTTTGGTGTCACTCTCCGCCACTCAACCTATAGGTCCTATGCTATTTAGGCACCCCTAGTTCTTCTAGCCAGCCCTGCTATCAATTCAAGACCATAAACCAAGCCTAACTTGGTGCTCTTCCTCTCATTCACTTCCTAGCCCTTAATGCTCTTAAAGACTAGGTAACCTCCAAAAGCTTTCAAATCTTGTTGTAGGGGTGTGAAAAGCTTCCATGGCTTCAAAATAATCTTACAAAGGTTCCTGATCAACCTCCATTCTCTAGTTCTCCATTGCTTTCAAGAAAACCCTATTCTAGGGTTTGGGAAAGGCTACTAGCCTTGAGCCCCTTTTTGGCCTCCTAGCCTGAGAAAACAGATTACTACTCCTACCCTTCAATAGATTATGCCAAACTCTCTTCTGACACCATGGCTCGTTTTCCAAGCTCTTGAATATTTTCAAAGTTTTGGACCTTCACTGTCCCTACACAGGTGTAACCCTGATCATGCAAGAATTAGGGCTTTTCTTGTTCATTTCTTGGACTGTTTGCTTCTTCTAGCTTCAAATGCACTGATGAAGATTTTGTCTTCTTTCCCAAACCTTCTCAAAGCTTTCTGCATTCATCACACATCTTAATTTGTTAAGGAGTTGACACCCCTGCTACGTTAAGACTTGTCTTTAACTGTCTTTTCCAAGCCGGGCACCAATTGTCTTGCCTAGGAAAAGACCTTGAGAATGCTTCCAGAACTTCCTATGTCTCCTACTACTACAATATGTATAGGTATGGAGCCTAGCCACATCCCCAACAAATCCATACTTCTTGGTATGGAGGGAATGCAGCCTAAAACCCCATTTTTACAATGTTTTCCAGTCAAACAGTAACTAAGGAAAAAAACACAGAATTTACAAAAATCGATGAAAGTGATGAACCAACTATCTAATATTCCAAAAAAAAACTTTTGAAGGCTACACTACATGCTAAACAAGAACACAAAATGCCTCTTTCAATTCATTTAGCAGCTATTACAGAAAACAAGAATAGAAAATAGGAAATTGCACCCTAAAATCACTGTCTTTTTGCTATTCTCATAAAACTCCAAATGTTCCAAAGTCTTCCAACCTCTCAAACAGGTCGAGTGCCTCTTTTTAAAGGTTCATCAAGTGGTTATTCTTCCCTTGGTTGGACATAACCCCCACCTTAAGCAAAAATTGCTCCAATGCAACATTTTTGGACTTTATTTCAACTTCTAGTGACTCCTAGCTAAGAAACTCACCCATTGAATTAAGAACCACTAAACAACCTTTATTATTACTTCACTAACTCAAAATTAAATGGTCAACATGACCAAGAAGCATTAAAACACAAAAACATTCCTAAATCTTCCAATTTTTCCAGGTGTTTCATCATGCTTCCTAGGTGCTCCTACACCATTCTCCCCCTCTCAGCTTAAACACTAAGGAATGGAAGGATAGAGTAATGATAAGTCAATGCCAAGATTTTTAAATTGATCTTCTTGTATCCAAGTGGCTTCTGATTTTGGTTTGTTCTTCCACTGGATAAGGTGCTCCATATATACTTTGTTCCTTGTAGACTTTTGCACTCTTGACTGTAAGATCTTCTCTGCCTGAAACTTGTCTTGTTGAGGAAAGTTCACATTACTAATGTCCTTGAAGATTTCCTTGCTGTTTTGCTCCTCATCATTGACTGATCCCCTATACTTGATCAAATTAGCAACATTGAAAACTGGAGAGATGCCCAAATCTGATGGTAATTCCACCTTATAGGCATTCTTTCCATATTTGGCCAACACCTTGCATGGACCCACTCTTTTCATATGTAACTTGGTTTCCATCCCCTTCTGCAACCTTGACTTGTTAAGGTGGACCATAACATAGTCCCCTACTTGAAACTGTACATCTTTCCTTGACAGATCAACTTTCTCCTTCAACTTGTGGGTTGTTGTTGTGACTGTTTGCTTGACCTGCTCTTGGATCTCCTTCATGGTCTGACTGAAGTCTTCTGCATGTCCACTCCTATTCTCCTAGGATCCAAGGTCTCTAAGCTCACAAATTCCTCTTCGATGCATCCCATACACAACCTCAAAAGGACTTTTCCCTGTAGTTCTATTGACACTGTCATTATAGGCATATTTAGCTTGAGAAATCACCATATCCCAGGTCTGTCCATATTCCTTGGTTAGACACCTTAGTAGATTACCCAACACTCTGTTAACCACCTCTATTTGACCATCAGTCTGAGGATGGTAAGCTGATCCAAATGATAGATTTGTACCCAATCTGCTCCATAGAGTCTTCCAAAAATGACTCATGAACTTCACATCTTTGTCAGAAACAATGCTTAGAGGTAGTCCATGGATCCTAACAACTTCCTTGAAGAAAAGATGAGCTATGTAGCTTGCATCATGAGTAGTTTTGCAAGGAATAAAATGACTCATCTTGCTAAATCTGTCTACCACAACTTAAACACTGTCAAAACCAGTCTTGGTCTTAGGAAGACCTACCACAAAATCCATGCTCACACACTCCCATGGTCTGTTAGGAATGGGCAGGGGTTCATATAAACTAGCATTGCTAGCTCCTCCCTTAGCTTTCATGCATACAACACACTGTTCCACATACCTTCTAACATCTCTTGCTAACTTAGGCTAGTAACAGAACCGTTACACTAGTTCTAGAGTTTTATTGATACCAAAATGCCCACTAAGACTACCATTATGCTTTTCTTGAATCAAATTTTCCCTCATTGACCCTCTTGGAACACATAACTGATTACCCTTAAATAACAGTCCATTTTGCAATGTATACTCAAAATACTGGCTATGAAAATGATTCTCAAATTCAGAACATATCTTGTAAGCTTCTGAGAAGTCTTCATCTTCACCATAGAGGTCTTTGAAACTCTCTAATCCATTGCTCTTTAGTTGTATCTCTTGGACTGTCAACAACCTTCTGCTTAATGCATCTGCAACCTTGTTCATTTGCCCTTTCTTGTGCTTGATGGTAAAAGTAAAAGCTTGGATGTATTCCATCCATTTCAAATGCCTATTACTTAACTTCTCTTGGGTGTTGATATAGCTAAGTGCCTGGTTATCTGTGAAGACCACAAACTCTTTGGGCAACAAATAATGCCTCCACTTCCTAAGGGACTGCACTAAAGCATATAACTCAAGATCATAGGTAGAGTAATTTTGCTTGGCTTCATTGAGCTTTTCACTAAAGAAGGCTATAGGCCTACCTTCTTGACTAAGTACTCCTCCTACTGCTACTCCACTTGCATCACACTCAATTGTGAACAACTTGTCAAAACTAGGCAATAATAGAATTGGTTGAGTTGCCACTTCTTGTTTCAGTTTTTCAAACCCTTTATCAGCCTCTTGAGTCCACTTAAACTTTGTTTTTATACCACCCTTGATTGTATCTAGTAGTGGTGCACATATACCACTAAAATTCCTTATGAATTTTCTATAGAACTGAGCCAAACCATGAAAACTTCTTACCTCTGTTGCTGTGGTTGGTGTGGGCCAGTTTAGGATGGCTTCCACCTTGCTTGGATCCATCTTCAACGTTCCTTGGGATACTACTGTGATCCTAATAAAATGTTGCTTCCTAAATGTGAGATGTTAGATAAAACTAATAGTGCAATAAAGAGAAACAACAAGATAATAGGGCACCTCAATGATTAGCCTAAGAAAATGAACAATATGAAAGGAAGATGAACAAGTAAATTGCTGTTATACCTTCATGTTGTTGCTTCCTTGGTTGGCCCTTGATGTTGAAGTTTTGTGTGCTCCTTGGATGGTAATGAAATGAAGTGGATGCAAGATGAATTGATGCAATATGGATGCTAAAATAGATGAGAGGTTGAATGGCAATTTTGCAAAGGTTTATTTGCAAAAGACTTGATCCTCTAAAATGAAGGAATTGAAGGGGTATTTATAGGCCAAATTGAATTCTCTAGAGAATTCAACGGTTGGGATTGATCCAACCAAGATCAAGATGAAGGGCTATGGTGAGTTGAGGACTCACAAGCCCTCACATCTTGACATGTGGAAGGTGACATGTAGAGGGTGGAGTGATGTGGAAATGAGGTGGAAGAGAAGGACAAGAGGTGGAAGGGAAGGACATGAGGTGGATGAAGGACAAGTACCTTTGAGGTACCTTGGGGGATGAGAAGATTTCCTCAAAAAGGAACTTCTTGTCCCCAAATGAGGATGAAAGAGACTTTTGAGAATTTTAGAATTCCTCAAAAATCTCCATGGGAAAAGGGGAAATGTGTGGAAGAATAAATGTAAATTAAAAATTTACATTTAATGGAAGATTCATTGGATAAAAGGAGATCTCCAAAAAGCTGGAGATTTGTCACATGTGGGAGATGTGACAAGTCCAAGGTTCTAGAAGCCCTTGGCACATGTGAAGTGACAAGGCAAGGCTTCTAGAATCTTGCATGGGGATGGGAAAGACCTTGGAAGGATAAAAATGAATTAAAAATTCACATAGGGAAAAGAGGAACTTTGGTAGAATAAATGTGAATTAAAAATTCACATGGGGAAGGGAGTCCATATCAAAAATGGTAAGTGGGAAGGTTGACCAAAAAAAGTAAGCCAAAAGTGGCTAATGATTCTGATTAAGGTTGTGCAAACACCTGATTAAGCTAATTAATGATGGATTAGAGGCAAGTGAGGATGTGACACTTAATCAAGATGAAGTGGTGCACATCCTAATGACAGATTAATTAATTTAATCTAGAAGAGGGTTATGGAGAATGTGACAAGGAGAGAGAAAAAAGGAGAATTAAAAATTGATTTTAATTCAAATAGGTTAAATGACTAAATTATATAATTTGTCATGTTTATTTAATTTAGAGAAGACAAGGGGGTAAGGTAAAGTATTTAATTTATTTAATTAGATACTTTAGGAACCTTAGGCAGAAAATTAAATAATGATTAAATAAATTATTTAATCACTATTAATGAAATAGATGAATAAAGTAGACGATTTTGATCATATGAGAGTGATCAAATTTGGATGTCTACAACTACAAACCCCAAATACACAAGTTCCTGCTTGAAGAACTCACACTTCTCAAGATTGATTGCCAACTTCTCTTCTTGCAACCTTTTAAGAACCATCTCCACATGCTTCAAATGTTCTTCTGCTGTCTTACTAAAAATCAGTATGTCATCAAGATAGACTACCACAAAAATCCTTGTGAAATCCTTAAGCACTTCATTCATTAGTCTCATGAATGTGCTAGGGGCATTTGAGAGTCCAAATGGCATCACTTTCCACTCATATAACCCATCGTTTGTCTTAAAAGTTGTCTTCCACTCATCACCATCCTTAATCCTGATTTGATGGTATCCCTCTTGAGATCCAACTTGGTGTAATACTGTGCTCCTCCAAGGAAATCCATTAAGTCTTCTATTCTAGGAATAGGGAACCTATCCTAATTGTGATTCTATTTATTGCTCTAGAATTAGTACAAAGTCTCCACTTACCTCCTTTCTTTGTTGCTAAAACCACTGGCACTGCACATGGGCTAATGCTCTTTTGAATCAATCCTTGATCCAATAATTCTTGCACTTGCCTAGCTACCTCTAGGTTCTGATCTAGTGTGAGTTTGTATGCTGCTTTGTTAGGTAATGAGGCTCTAGGTATGAAGTCAATTTGATGACTTATTTCTCTCTTTGGTGGTAAAGTTGCTGGTGTGCCATCACTGACTATGCTCTTGTACTTATCAAGCAACTTTTGGACTGCTTCTGGTAAGACCGTCCTTTTAGCCTTTTCCTCCTCTTTGGGTTGCATCATGATCACATACCCTTCATTCCCTTGGTGTAGATCCTTAATGAACTCCTTGACATTTCTCAACATGATGTTTGGTACCTTTGACTACCCTTCATCTTCTTCTAACAGTGACTGCAACTTGAAGGTTCTTCCATCCTTCTTGAATGAGATGGTGTTCTCTTTCCCATCATAAATGGCACTTTTGTCATATTGCCATGGCCTTCCTAGTAGAAGATGACATGCATCCATGGGTAATACATCACAAACAAGATTATCTTTATATCCTCCAATTGAAAATTCCACTGTTACTTGCTCATTAACCAAAACACTCTGCCCTTTATTCAGCCATGTGACCTTTTAGGGACTGGTATGAGGCACCTTCTGCAATTTCAGCTTAGTTACTGCCTCCTCTGAGATTATATTATCTGTAGAACCAGAATCTACAATGACCTTGCATACTTTACGAAGTATTTTGCACCTTACTCTAAAAAGAGCTCTTCTTTGCTTAGGCTCCTCCTTGACTGGTTTTCTGATCAACACTCTATTGAACATCAGAATCTCTCCAATTTTAGATTCTATATGACTGATCTCAGTTGCCTTAGGACTCATGGTGTCCTTTTGTGGATAGGCCACTCTCTTTTGATTTCTTGAAGAATAAGCTTTCTCCAGGCATCTATAAGCAGGGTGACCTAGTTGGTTGCAATGGTAACACTTCATACTTGCAAAATAAGAGTTGCTTCTGCCTGCTCCTCTTCCTCTGTTAAACCCTCCTCTTGAAGATGTTTCACCTCCATGCTCAGTGAGTTTTGATTCTCCTTGGTTTCTTTGGTCATTACCTCTTCCTTGGTTGCCACCACGCTATCCTCTTTGATCTCTACCTTTTCCTCTATCCCTAGAAGATTGATCTTGCTTCCTCTTGTTCCTTTCCTGAATCTTGATAGCCAACTGATAACATTGATGAACTATTTTAGGACTCAAAAGAGCCATTTCCTCTTGGATATTCCACTTCAAACCATTGAGATACCTAGCCACTTTGAGGCTCTCATCCTCTGTCACATTAGACCTCATACAAAGCTTTTGAAACTCCTCAGTGTAAGTGTTTACATCTTGGTCTTTCTGCCTTAGGCTTTGTCTCTTCTTATGTAGTTGAATTTCATAGTCATCAGGCATGTAGGCTTCTCTCACCTTTGCAACCATACCTTTCCAAGTAGAGATGGGTTTCTTTCCTTCCTTCTCCCTCTCTGTTTGGATGAATTTCCACCATGTTAAAGCTGATCCTCTCAGTCTGGATTTATCCACCTTTACCTTTTGTGACTCTATGACTCCATCACATTCAAAATGGTTCTCCATACCTTCTATCCAATCCATAACTAGATTGGCTTCCATCTTTCCACTAAACATTGGGATTCCTTCAAGTTCCTTCCCACTCAAAGCTTTCAATGCCTTCAAGAAAGGCTCCTCTTGTAGAACAGGGTTAGGTTCAAGGATCTTGTCCTCCTCTGCAACCTCTTCTTGCTTAGGTACCCTTTTGCTGTCCTCATCATCCTTTTTCAGGACATTGCTTGATGTCTCCTCCAATTGTGCCAATCTTTCCCTTAGTCTCCTATTGTCTTCTTCTTGGTCTTCAACCTTCTTTTCCAACTCAGCATTTGTCACCATGATTGTGGAGCCACTTGATTCCATGTCTGACATACAAGTGCACTATCCCAAACCTTTAACTTGGCTATGATACCAATCTGATAAGGACAAGGTTGGATTAAGACAATCACTGTCTCAATGCTCCGGTCTCACCTTGATGAACCTCCTTTGGTGTCACTCTCTTCCACTCAACCTATAGGTCCTATGCTATTTAGGCACCCCTGGTTCTTCTAGCCAACCCTGCTATCAATTCAAGACCATAAACCAAGCCAAACTTGGTGCTCTTCCTCTCATTCACTTCCTAGCCCTTAATGCTCTTAAAGACTAGGTAACCTCCAAAAGCTTTCAAATCTTGTTGTAGGGGTGTGAAAAGCTTCCATGGCTTCAAAATCATCTTACAAAGGTTCCTGATTAACCTCCATTCTCTAGTTCTCCATCGCTTTCAAGAAAACCCTATTCTAGGGTTTGGGAAAGGCTACTAGCCTTGAGCCCCTTTTTGGCCTCCTAGCCCAAGAAAATAGATTACTACTCCCACCCTTCAATAGATTATGCCAAACTCTCTTCTAACACCATGGCTCATTTTCAAAGCTCTTGAATATTTTTAGAGTTTTGGACCTTCACTGTCCCTACACAGGTGTAACCCTGATCATGCAAGAATTAGGGATTTTCTTGTTCATTTCTTGGACTGTTTGCTTCTTCTAACTTCAAATGCATCGATGAAGATTCTGTCTTCTTTCCCAAACCTTCTCAAAGCTTCTTTCATTCATCACACATCTTAATTTGTTAAGGAGTTGACACCCCTGCTACGTTAAGACTTGTCTTTAACTATCTTTTCCAAGCCGGGCACCAACAGTCTCGCCTAGGAAAAGACCTTGAGCATGCTTCTAGAACTTCCTATGTCTCCTACTACTACAATATGTACAGGTATGGAGCTTGGCCACATCCCCAACAAATCCATACTTCCTGGTACAGAGGGAATGCAGCCTAAAACCCCATTTTTACACTGTTTTCTAGTCAAACAACAACTAAGGAAAAAAACACAGAATTTACAAAAATGGATGAAAGTGATGAACCAACTATCTAATATGCCAAAACAAAACTTCCAGAGGCTACACTACATGCTAAAAAATAACACAAAATGCCTCTTTCAATTCATTTAGCAGCTATTACAGAAAACAAGAACAAAAAATAGGAAATTGCACCCTAAAATCACTGTATTTTTGCTATTCTCATAAAACTCCAAATGTTCCAAAGTCTTCCAACCTCTCAAACAGGTCGAGTGCCTCTTTTTAAAGGTTCACCAAGTGGTTATTCTTCCCTTGGTCGGACATAACCCCCACCTTAAGCAAAAATTGCTCCAATGCAACATTTTTGGACTTTATTTCAACTTCTAGTGATTCCTAGCTGAGAAACTCACCCATTGAATTAAGAACCACTAAACAACCTTTATTATAACTTCACTAACTCAAAATTAAATGGTCAACATGACCAAGAAGCATTAAAACACAAAAAAAATTCCTAAATCTTCCAATTTTTCCAGGCGTTTCATCATGCTTCCTAGGTGCTCCTGCACCAGCTAGTTAGGGATGGCCTTCCAGTGGTGGTTTAGGGAGCGGTGGTGGTGGTTTTGGGTGGCCCTCTGATACTCCACCTGCCTCTGGTTCTGGATGGCTAGATAGTGGTAAAATATTTTTGCGGCTGGCACTTACAATCTCGCCCCGACGCGAGGAAGAAGATAAAGATAAGAAAGATGATGGCGATGGCTGGGGTGCTCCTCTTGATGTCACTCCAGACCTCGCTAATGTATGGGGGAAGAATATGGATGAAAAAGACCCTCCCGGCTCTGCTGGCACTACTCTAGCCACTTAATGGCCTGTTTGTTGCTTTTATTTCTTATGCTCTTGGAATTCTGGGCTAGGCCCATGTGAATTTTTTTTTGGTTATTTTTGGGTGCTGCCCATGTGACTTGCAAGGTGTTCCTTTTTACCACCCACCCTTTTTTTATGAATATGTACTCTTATCTTTAATTTAATATAGATAGTTGCCTATTCATCAAAACATATATACATATATATACAAATATTTTAGCTAAAATTTATATTTTATATTTTACTTTAACTAAGAGTAGGTTATCAACATAATAATATTTGGTTAATTACCATGTCAAGAAAAATACTTAAAATTAATTTAAAAAAATAAATATGATGCACAAGATAAAATAATCTATATCAAGATGGTATAATTAGTTTTTTATTTTAGATAAATAATCAATATAGAAGTTGATGTCAAATGGAAACAACTATGTTTTAGTACACACACTTTTTAATATTTATTTAAAAATATATATTTAACAAAATTGAAAAAAAAAATATCCATGCACTAAAGTTTCAAGTTATAAACACACAAATTTTTTGAAGGAAAAATAATAAAATTTACTATATAAATATTGATGTCTCATGTAACTTCGTTTTTCAACATTTTATCAACAAAACAATTGTAGTGTAAATTTATAAAAACTATATTTAAATAATTTTTAATATTTTTCAAAAAATACAAACATAAAATATACTAAAAAATACACATTTATTTAGTTTACATCATTTCAAAATTCAAAATATATATGCCACTTTTTAGTGATTCAAGTTTAAATGTTGGTTGTTTCCTTTATAAAGTGTGACACAACTTTGTACTTTTACCCTGAAGTTTTCAAAGAAAATAAAATGTTTGAGGACTGATAATAGCAATCATTTTTTTCTTTAATGATTTTGATAGATTCTATAAAGATTGTGGTATTCATATAAAAAAGACAACTATGTATTCTCCACAACATAATGGAGTTACAAAAAGAATGAACAAGACATTGATGGAGAAGGATAGAAATAAGTTTAGTGGTGCTGGTCTAGAACATAGGTTTTGGGTTGAAGCTATTGCCACTACTTGTTACTTGATTAAAAAGTCTCCTACATCAGCTCTTGTTGATAAGACACCTATAGAGACATGGTCAGGTCACAAGCCAATTTATTAAGACATCTTAGAGTTTTTGGTTGTGAGGCATATGCACATGTGCCAAAGGAGAAGCAAACAAAGTTGGAGAACAAGGATGTGAAGTGCATCTTCATTGGGTATATTTATGGTGTGAAAGGATACAAGCTTTGGGATCCTATTCCATAGAAGGTAATATATAGTAGAAGTGTTATTTTTAGAGAAACCAAGCCTTCTATTACATTGCAGCCATAACAAAGTAAATAGGAATATGTGATTCAATTTCATTCTACACTTGAGAAATTTAAATCGAGGCCCATGGATAGACACAAAGTTGAGGAGAGATCATCTAGCTCTGAATCTCCAGAAGAGGAGGAAGAACCTCCAATTCAACTTGTTTGTAGGTCTACAAGGCATAGACAACTACCTGAAAGGTATTCACTTGATGATTGTAGATGTATTTTTATTTGAATACTAACATGGATGAACCTATATCTATAGAAGAGGAATTAGGTATGAATTATGTAGAATCCTAGAAGAATTCTATGGGTGAAGAAATGAGAGCTTTAAAAAAGAATGATATGTGGGATCTTGTACCATTTCCTGAAGGATGAAAAGCTATTGGTTGCAAATGGATGTTCAAGAAAAATATTCATTTAGATGGAGGCATTGAGAAGTACAAAGAAATGTTGGTTCAAAAAGGTTACTCTCAAGTTGAGGGTGTTGATTATGTTGAGATATTTTCTCTTGTTGCAAAAATTACATCCATTAGATTTTTGCTCTCTATTGTTGCTTCTAATGATTTAGAGGTTGAGTAAATATATTTGAAAACTGCTTTCATTCATGGGGATTTGGAGGAGGCTATTTATATGACACAAACAAAGCACTACGTGGTGAAAGGTAAAAGTAATTTGGTTTGCAAATTGAAGAAATCTTTGCATGGCCTAAAATAGAGTCCTAGGATGTGGTACTAGAAATTTGATACGTACATTTTGACTTTGGGATTTGAGTGTTCTAAATCACATCATTATATATTATAAAATTGATGGTGATCATTTCTTGTTTATTGTATTATATGTTGATGGTATGTTAATTATTAGCAAAGGTAAAGGTATGGTTTCAGAACTGAAATCTCAACTTGCTTCTAAATTTGAAATGAAAGACCTTGGTGTAGCTAGACACATTCTTGGGATGGAAAGTAAAAGAGACAAAGAGAAAAAAAAGTTATGGCTTGGCCAAAGTAAGTATCTCAATTCAATTTTAAAGAGGTTTAACATGCATGATTATAGACCATTGTGTGTTCCTTTTTTAGTTGGAACAAATTTATCTATTTCAGATTGTCCAACATCTTCATCAGAGATGGAAGACATGAGCAAAGTGCCTTACCAAAGTGCAGTTGGAAGTTTGATGTATGCTATGGTTTGTACTAGACTAGACATTTCCCAAGTAGTGGGAGTTCTTTCCAGATATATGTCTAATCCTAGTAGAGTTCATTGGGATGTAGTTAAAAGAGTCTTTAGATATTTGTGTGGTACCTCAAAGTATTCCTTGTGTTACCATAGTAATTTGAATGAAGATGATATTTCTTTTGATATTCATGGTGTAATGTCACAAAATTGTACCTTAGGATAAATTTCACATTCTAGCACTTTGTCTTGCATTTATTATGCCTAAGATCATTTATGATAAGATCCTCATGGGTCAAAATTTCATGATTCTAACTCCATGAGGTCCAATGATGAAGTAAATATAGTTTGCCACCTCGTTTCTTGAAAGCCGATGTGTTGGACGCATGTGCAAGACATGGATGTCTGCATGATGTGCTAGCATCTCGATGGTTTTGTGAGTTTGAAACAAGGAATCTTGAAATCTTGACTCGTGACACACATGTCCCTATAGTCATATTTTCGAGAGTAACGACTCCTCTCACCCTTGTAGCAACAAAACTCCCTTTCTTTCTCTCATTTATGGGTTCTCTCTCATTCTAACACTTGACTTCTTCAATCTCACTCTATTCTCTACACCTCTTCTTACAACATCACTTCTTCGAGCAAAGATCTGCTGGACTAAGGTCCCTCCAATGGCTAAATCTCTCTTCCAACCATTAAATAGTGCATCCATGCATTCAAGAGGGGGGCAAGGACTATTGGTAACACTCTCTTGATTTTATCTATTTGCGAATAGATTAGTTTTCTTACTTTCTATTTTGTGGTGCAGGTTCTCCTCCTCAAATAGGATTGTTTTCACAACACTTTACTTTTTTAATTTATTTATTCTCTCTAACTATTTGGATATCCATGGAGGTGGGAACACCAAAATGAGGGTTTGACTGTGGCAAGCCCTGAAACAGCCCCAACATTTTTCCTTGTTTGTCTTGTGTGTAGGTTGCTGGAGTAGAGCTTGGAGAAAGGTTTCAAGTGCTCGATTGTTTTTAAGTTCTCTCTTGGCTCTCCTTTATTTTTTAGATTTTTTCCTACCTTTTGTTTATTTATTTTGTTGGATGGACCTCATATCTATGTAAGGAATTAGGGTTTTAGTTCTCTATTTTATTTGGATGCTATCATGTCCTTTGGACTCTGAGACATTGCACTAGCATCCTAATTCCTTTTTGTAGTCCGTTTGCCAAGAACTATCCATTCTGAGGTAGAAATCTTGAACCCCTGCTCTCTCAGATTCTAAAGTGGTCTTCTTGAATAATTATTTTGTACACGATCTTTACAATTTCTTCATTTTGCAAAGTTTGAGGTGGTTAAGGGTAGTTCGTTCCCTGGGATTCTCTTTAAAATGAAGAGACTTATGAGCAGTGAATCCCCCTTATCTCACATTTTGGTGAACCCGATGTGAACCATGTCAGATCTTTGTTTGCAATGTTTTTAATGTTTATGATAATTATTTCTCTAAGGAATATTTCGATATGTTGGATTATGCTCTTGATGATTTCTTAGAAGCATCTTCCTCTACCTGCAGATCTTCCAAAAAAACTTCTTCTTTCGTCCAAAGCATGAAACCATTTCACCATTGTATTAAAGAAAAGATGTATGCATTCAAAGTAAACATATACAAGACCATGACACATAGATTTTTGTATGGAAACCCTATTAGGGGAAAAATCACGATGGAGATTAATCCATAATTTGAGTACTCAAATATGATTGTTTACAAAAGGAATGCACTTGCATTCAGGCGCACTGCCTAGAGCTCACTGCTCAAAAGAAAAAAGTCTTACTTCCTACAAAATTAAGATTAAAACCATTTGAGGGGTGAACTGAGATAATACCATTTAATAATGCCAGGTAATAGTTCTGCTGTAGGTCATGGATCTTATTCGATATCTACTTTATGACTTTATACTGTGCTCTGCCATGTTCTGCTCTTTGCATCACTTATGATAAAATTCACATTACTACTCTGTTGGATCTCACAATTCACACTTATTAATATTCATACACCATACATGATTTCTTAAGTGATAAAAACAATCTCTTTTATATATCCACAATCAAAGGCTTATTCATCCAATAGTTGGCTTCATAAAACATTAAGTTACTTTTAACTTGTCGGCCAGATCCACCACAAAATCTTTATGCGCATCCTCCTAAATCAATTAAGACAAAGAGAGGACCCAAATAACACTTAATACAACATGGAGACTTATAATTAATTCTATCTTATACATCCACAAAGTCCATCTTTGTCGAGTCGACCTTCTAGCATAGATAGTTAACAAATTAGTGCACCGTATCTTGTAGATCACTTACCAGTGAGTGCGTATCAGTACCAAGATACTACAAGCCTCAAAAAACCTTCCTCAAAGATCCATAACCTAAAATTTATGTTTGATGGGATGAATAGATCAACTTTTATGACTTTTATCAGATCCCCTATTCTTTACTCTGTTTTGTCAGCAGGAGCCACAATAGTGTTGCTCATTCAGACGCAAGAATTGGGTTGCATGACTTGGGTTGCAATCAATGAAAACACTTACAAGTCAATATTCTTAGCCATATGCCAACAATATCCCCCTTTGGCATTGATGGAAACACTTAGTGAAAAATGACTAAGTATTAGAATCATTATAGATATATTGCCAAACTGCTTGCTGCACTTTCTCCCCCTGAGATTCACAAGGAATTTTTGACTACATTCTCTCCCCCTTTGACATCAATGAAAAAGCATGGATTCCATATTCCAAAAAAGTGATAAAAAGTGACAAAACACTTGTTCAAAAACATCAATTCTTCAAAAATTTAGCACATATACGCTTACAGCTATTCTCCTTTGATCAAAATTTCAAAAACTTGAAAAAAATTTGTTGTTATCTTTAGAAAATTATCTTATTGTTTTTCTTTGCTTCCAAAAGAAACTTCTTCTAGCCATCAATTGCAATTCCAATGCTAATAATCAAGCTATTGTTCTTGGAATTATTGTTGATAATCTTAATGAGAGATTCAGGAATTGTGATCACTTCTTCTAATTTTTGACCATTTTGCAGAATTTCCACCAACTACTCCAGCCTGCACTCAATTAAGTCTTTTACCTTCCAAAAGGTGTCTACAAGAACATTCTTGGACAGTTGAATTTTTATTTGAGCTGCGTGTAACTCCTAGATTCTTCTCCTAATAATGCCATCCAAATCTTGAGACATGTCAAAGCTTTTTCCAATGTCGTTCAGTTTTGTCTCAATCTGATCCAACTTCTCCTTGTAATTGCTGACTAGATGGGGCCAACAAACACAATAGTTGTAGATTCTTGTAGCAGAGTTAATGCATTGTCTCAACTCATTCATTTTCTTCTTTAGCTTGGAAAGGGATAGTCTGAATTGTTCCTTTAGATGAGAGATAGTTTCACCTTCTTCTTTGCCTTTGTCTTCAGAGCCCATTGATTCTTTGCTACACTCAATCATCTCTTTGGGTGGAATGTCCTTTAGAATTTCCAATCTTATCTTGCAATGCTCAACATGAGCATTTAGAACTTCTAGAATCAAATCATGATCGTATGATGGTCTGACTGACCATAACCTTGCAATTTTCTGCATACCACCTACACTTTGGATAAGCTGTTATAGCTTTTCTTTTGATAGATCTTCTTCTTCCTCACTACCTTTTTCAAGACCAGAATCATTTTCTAGTGGATTCTCAGGTTCTTCATTAGATTTTTCATCCAGAATGTCTACAATTTCTTTTTCTTTCCCTTTTCCCTCAATCCTAGGAACTTTTCTTTTCAGAGGGTTGTATTCAATGATTTCCTATCCTCTTTTCTTTCCTCTATGAGTGCTACCAAGAGAGGAACCAACTTCCATTATTCTTACTGGAGGGGAAATATTCACTCATCCACACTTTAAAAGCACATTCTTACAAAAACTTTCAAATTTTGAATGCCAATTAGAAAAACTCTTAGAATAAGAGTAAATTTGGGTGCATATCGGTTTATCTGATTTCCATGCTACATTGTTGATTTTTGGAAACAAATTCAAAAAATACATAACCAGATATATAATTAGAGTGCCAAACTTGAATGGATACCCTAAATCCTTTGTCAGTTGAACATTCTCCATCATTTGATCTTTTAGCAATCCGTATAGGTCAAATTCATGACTTTCAATTATCATTTTATGAGTAATGTATACCGTGCCAGCCGATGTAGCTCCTTCCTGATTTTGGTAGAAGATTTTATAGGTTATGTCATGTGTAATGTATTTCATAATGAGATTCTTGATTATTTCTATTAGAAGAGATCTTTGATCTCTGATTATTCTAGTTAGGGTTTTGACCTCCTTGTTCTAGATAGATTTCTTCCTAGGGACATCACCGACTTTGCAAAAACTAGTTAATTTCTTAATTGAATCTTTTGAGATGATGTAATGTTTGTCCAGAGTTAGAACATCAGCATGTAATATGTTTAATATGAATTTTATGAATTCTGCATTCTCAAGGTACGAAAACTCATTCCACATATCTAAATTTCCATGCTTGGCTTTGCTCAATTGTTTTAATTCATCAGGAAGCAATAAATTCCTCAAAGATCTGATCTGTGCACTGTTATATTCATCCAATGTGATCTAACCTTTAATTTGTTCCATTTCAATTTAGGGTTCGCAACTACACACCGAAATATGAATAATTTTGAGAATGATTTGAAGTACCTGATAATTTTCAAGATTTTTCGATGAATTCGATTTTGCTGCTCCGAAATCCACCTATCAAGTGATCTCCTTCTTCTCTTTGATAATGCAAGGTGACAAATGATGGCTCAGACTTGAATTTTATAGCCCACACATGTGCAATAAATGCATTTTCCCTAAGGTTTTTGGAGACTTTATTTTTCTCAGATGATGATAGAAAAATCTTCTACGAACCTACCAATTTGCTGAATTTCCTTTGCTAAATTCATCCAAAACTTTTGTACACCGTGAGTGCATCTTTTTGACTATTCTTTGCATTCTGGTGCCATCCATAGATAGGGGAGGAAATATTTTCTTGTAAAACTCCCCCTAGGCCAGTGGCCTCAAATTAATTACCGAAAGAATTATCGGAAGTAGGTTATGATATGGAATCATTTCTAGCATCAGAATCATTTTTCTTTACCCATGTCTTCTTCATCTAATCTCTGATATCATCCATGGTTATCTTTTGTTTTCCTTTATCATTTTTCTTTGTATACTAGACCTCTTTTGTCTATGTTCTTGTTTCTATAGAATCTTGCAATATGACCATACTTGTTACAACTATAGCACATAATGTTTCTTTGTTCATTCCATTGGTTTCTTCTTAATCTGCATTGATTAGCAATATGCCCAAACTTCCCACATGCATAACATTCAACATTTCTTCTATCAATAGAGTGACTTAACATATTTCTGCATTCAATTGATTTATGACCAGGCCTTTTGCACTTGAAACAATGACCAAAGAATGATGAAACTTTTGACCTCAAATTATTTCTACACTGAGAAACCATATACCTTCTATTTTTGTTCTGTCTAAAATTATTTTTTCCTGATCTAGAACTTTCTCCCTTTTCATATCCAAGACCTCTCTTATCATTTCCACTCTTTTTCCCTTGAGTTAGCTCATCAAGTTTTATTGAACTAATCTTAAACTTTTCTGTGAATTCATTTGTAATGACAAGATCATTCCTAAGAGTAGTAATCATCTTACCAAGTTCTTCTTCATTTTTTCTGGTTCTTTGTAATTAAATTTCCAATTGAGTGAATTCTCCACTCATTCTACTGCATTCATCAAATTTCGCTTTCAGGGTCTAAGCAAGGTTTTCCTCATTTTTCTTCCTTTCTTCTATCTCCTTAGTCATCTTCATCATCATAGATTCCATCTCATGCTTTAGGTTTGTATTGTCTATAGCAATCTTTTCACATTCTTCGATTATCTTCTTCAAGGTTTGATTTCGGTGAGCATCATCCATATCTTTGTTCTCCTTTTGTTGTATCTAATCATAAATATCTTTCCTCTTCACCCTAGATTTAACTATCTGATCCTTAAATGACTGAATGAATTTCTCAGCATATCTAAGATTTGATTTCAATTATTGAACTTATTCTTTAGATAGATCAAGGTCATCAAGAGCCACCATAAGCTATTGTTGGAGACTACCAGAGTCCATTGCATTCCAAGATCCACCTCAAGTTGCAAAACTTCTCCAGAGGAACTTGCTCTGATACCAATTGTTGGACTCAAGGGAACACTAAGAGGGGGGGGTGAATCAATGTTAAAAAATTATTAAAACTCCATTCATCCAAAACATGAAACCATTTCACCATTGTATTAAAGAAAAGATGTATGCATTCAAATTAAACATATACAACACCATGACACAAATTTTTGTGTGGAAACCCTGTTAGGGGAAAAACCACAGTGGAGATTAATCCATAATTTGAGTACTCAAATATGATTGTTTACAAAAGGAATGCGCTTGCATTCAACCGCACTGCCTAGAGCTCACTGCTCAAAATAAAAAGGCTTACTACCTAAAAAATTAATATTAAAACCATCTAAGGGGTGAACTGAGATAATAGCATCTAATCATGTCAAGTAATAGTTTCAGTGAAGCTCATGGATCTTTTTCGGGATCTACTTTTTTACTTTATACTGCGCTCTACCTTGTTTTGCTCTTTGCTACTCTTTGCATCACTTATGATCAAATTCAAATTACTTCTCTAATGGATCTCACAATTCACACTTCTTCATATTTTTACAACATTCATACTTTCTTAAATGATAAAAACAATCTCTTATATATATCCGCAATCAAATACTTATTCATCCAACAGTCGACTTCATAAAACATTAAGTTACTTTTAACTTGTCGGCCAGATCCACCACAAAATCTTATTGTGTATCCTTCAAAATCAATTAATAAAAAGAGAGGAAACAAATAACACTTAATCCAACATGGAGACTTATAATTAATTCTATCTTATACATCCACGAATTCCATCTTTGTCGGGTCGACCTTCTAGCATAGATAGTTAACAAATTAGTGCACCGTATTTTGTAGATCACTTACCAGTGAGTTTGCATCAGTACCAAGATACTAGAATCCTCAAAATACCTTCCTCAAAGATCCATAACCAAAAATTTATGTCCGATGGGATGACTAGATCAAATTTTATGCCTTTTACCGGATCCCTTGTTCTTTACTCTGTTTTGCCAATAGGAGCCAAAATAGTGCTGCTCATTCAGATGAAAAACTTGGGCTGCATGACTTGGGTTGCCATAAATAACAACACTTGCAAGCCAATATTCTTAGCCATATGCCAACATCCATATCATATTGATTCATCAAAATTATACACAAATTTTGTGAAAGCCACAAAATCTACTTCTTTTAATGATGTTGGTCATACATATAATACTAGAATAAATCAACAAAATTTGAATAAAAAACCTTATGTTCCTACACCTCAACCTACTCAAGTTCCTACTTCTTTACCACCTTCTCAACCAAGCCTTCCTCCAACACCTAAACATACAACTAAAGCACCTAGAGAATATAATCTTGTTGAGAAAGTTCAAGTTACTTCGACTAAGATCTCTCTTGAGGACTTGCTTTAGACTACTCCAATTTATCAGGGTATTCTTGAGGAAGCCTTGGAAAAAATCCTCTTGCCTACCTCCACTAGGCCGATGGATGTTAATTCATTGATGGAACGTATTATTGTGGATTCATTGAATATCATGTTCTATCTACATAAACTTCTATCCCTGAATGTTCAAAAGCAAGCGGACCCTCTAATGATCATAGTTATTGTTAATAGTATTGGTATTAGATGTACCTCGTTGACACTGGTTTGGCTCTCAACATTTGCAATATGGATCTACTACTTAAGATTAAATTTTATTCTTCTTCCTTAGCTTCTTCTTCTCTGTATATTCATGGATTTGATAACGTCAGTCAACAAGCCCTAGGAATGATAATCTTTCCTTTGCGGTTAGGCCCCGTTACTTTACCCACCTAAGTTTAGGTGATGTTTAGCCCCTTACCTTACAATCTTCTCCTAGGGAGACCCTGGCTTCATGCTATAGGTGTTATGACTTCTACCCTACATAATTCTCTTAAATTTGTAGCAAACAATCAAATGGTCACATTCAAAGCTAACCCTAAGGCTATTCACCTTGTGAGTTGGTAGCCACTAGCCGGGGTGCAATTGTTTCCACTCTTAAGAATTATATTATATCTTTAACATTTTATGCGATGACATGTTCCTCGGTGATACCATATGTGGATATTATCCCTGAAGCAAATGTCACTAAAGAGGAGCAACCTAAAGGAGAATATTCCAAGTCTTCCCCATCTACTTCTTCTTCTGAATCGAACACATTACTTGGTGATGATTGGGGATCCTTGGAGTTCTCTGAATTCTTCACCAGAGAATACAAAGTGAATCCCATCCACCTCGATTTTTTGATAGCTTCAAATACCTCTACTAAGAATGTTGACCAGCCTCTTATTGAGGAAGAAAGTTGTGATCCTATCTAGGAACTTAGCTCTTCTCCCGATAACAAAGATGATCAAAATTATATTGTGGAGGTTAACATTTGTGGTTCTAATGAGAAGGATGATTGTACTCTTGTAGACATGTTTGAAACTCATTGGTGGAATGATGCTCTCTACATGGACCCACCTCTTTTCGGGACTTTGAAAACGTGTTTTGGCCTTAGATATAGGCTTGTTTCCAAGTATGGTTATGGGTGTAAAGGTATTGGGTGTATTGAACAAGGAATTCAAGTCCCTATCTAATTTAAGCCTCGTAAGTGTCATTTGGGTTTGGGATGCTCTATTGAAAAGTCTAGAAAAAATCCATGGTGGAGTGTTAACATGATTTTGGTTGAACATCCCAACTTAGTTCACCCTGAACTGATAGAGGACGAAGTAGAACCTAATGAAGTTCCTCTAGATGTATTTTCCTCGTAAGAAGTGTTGGAAGAATTTTTAGGTGCCTATTCCCACATGCCTTCCTTTCACCATAAGTGTCGATAATCATATTGCTTGAACAAGAAAGAATACTTTGGGGAATATGTTTTGAATATGGATGAGGAAGCCCCCCTATCTAATTGAACCACTAAAAACATATAATAGAAGGGAAAGAGGATTCCCCAAATAGGCTCGTAGGGTTTTCCACCTAAGAGCTCTTGATTGAGAAATTGCCCTCATTCACCTAGTGATATGGTCTCTTTGGAAAGTTCATTCAAAGGGTAGGGGATAAATAGGGTTGTTTTGTGTGTGATGAAGTGTGTCTAAATGTTGTATAGTAATGAAACTAAAGTAACTATGAAATGTAAACAAAATAAAATGTAAACTATGTGCAAGCTAAACTAAATGACCTAAATGTATGCAAACTGGAAAGAAATTGGAAATAACATAAGTGGTGCACCTAGGTATTGAAAGTTTGAGATGAGGAGCTCTAGAATGTTCTAGAATCTACTAGAAATCTTCATAAAGACACCTACGCTAGAATGGGTGACCTAGTCCTTCTATCGAGAAAATTTGTCAGAGTGGGTTTTTGCCAAAAGGTATCTAGAATTGCCAAAATCCTTGAAAAACAAGCTCAGAGGGACTAGGTCACCATTATTGGTGACTTAGTCCTCTTCTAAGTTTATGAGAATCTAGAAGTAGAGAATGGAGCCTTCGTTTTGCACTCCAGATCCTAATAGGTGTCTCGTTCAGATTTTGCAAAAATTGGGTTGAAAGAGGTCTCCAAGCTTCAACTAGGGCTTGTTGATGGTGTTTTCTGCACAACAACAACTACGACAGAATATGATATCCTATCTCTCTTGAAAGGTAAATCTCTATCAACAAAGAGATAACTCCAAGGTCTCTCGGACATAAGGTCTTGACAAATGTAGTGAAACAACTCAGAGAGAATGTGAAAATGTTGGTAATCACAAAGGGACCTTATTACAAGCAAATACTAAATTCAAATTTATCTGATCTAGCAATTTGTTGATACTCAAATTCCTAAATCTAACCCAGATAATAAAGAAATAGAAAAAGGCAAATGGTTTTAAAGATATTTCTAAGATTAATTCTAATTCTAAGATTAACAATACAAATGATAAAATTCTTGAAACAAACCAATCCCTCAAAAAGTAATTCCTGTTTGACCCAGATAAATTTGCAATCTTACAGAAATAGTGCAATCTTCTAAGGCTTTAAATATTTTGAGATTATGAATATTCATTCAAAACAACCCTATTGCAATTGAAATGAACAAGAATCCACAATCGAACCAAGCATAATTTGAAGTCTAGGCTAACTTTGTAAAGCAACTAACAATTAGCTAGCTATAAAAAGTATGTACTAGAGATTGCTGAAAACACTTCAAGCATCAAACCATAAACACCATCAAGTCATGTAACAAAAAACCTAGCATATATCAAATAAACTTAAGAAATTTTAAAAGATAGAATCTCAAGAACCATGCCAGATCAAAATTCAACACAAGAAAGGCACCAAATCACAATGTCTTTACTTGCATTAAATCACCTAAAGTAGCAACAATTCCAGTCTTCTATTACAACACTTGCTTGAAAATGAGACTAAATCCTAACTCTAACTCTTTTTATATTTCTTAATTTGCTCCAATATAAAAAAATATCTCACCCTTACAAATGAGGCAGAATGCCATAATTATAGAAACCCTTAAGATAGGTCATCCCAATTAGGTTTACAATAATAAACGACCACAAAACAAGTCAGCCACAAGTCAACCAAGAGGAATTTAAAATAAAGTAAATTATGCATTAAATCTATACACTCCATCCAGGTCGGCCTGGGATCTCCAACATAGCCCGGTCCAATGCATGCGAAGGATGAAGAGGAATAATGGGGAAGCAAAAATTTTGATGAGGCATTGTATTAACTGCTCTCCTCTTTGTCCCTATCTTGCCTCACCTTATCCTACACCATCAAAAATATCTTCTCCAAGTCGGCCAAAGGTGGCATACTTAACACCTTAAGTCTCCTCAATGGACTTAATGTCCTCTCTTGACTGCTTTATAACTTTATCCCAATCCACCATCATGATTCAATATTTATCCATCACTGCAATGTATGTGGCTGCATCATCTAATTGATGCTCAGTGACCTGGTCCTCATTGACTGAAGAATACACATCTCACCATCATTTTATCAATTGCTCCAAGTTCAGATGTTTTGGCGCAAACCTTTTTCTTCCCATCATAACTTCAAAGAAATAAATGCATTTGTTGTAGATCTTAGTCAGGGTGTCCTCAATTTATTGCTCCTACTTATAAACCTTCTTCAAAACCCTTAGCCTTATCTACAAAACCTCAAACCATTCCCAAGGTTCTGCAACCTTGGACGAAGGAAGAATTCCATCACTTACCAATTTATGTTCAGTATATTCCATGATGGTTTTAGCCATCTACAACAAGAGATCCACATCCTCCTTATCCTATTCTAGCACATTCTTCAACCAATCTGTTGATCTCATAGCATCCCCACCAGTTGAAAGGATGTCCTTGATGGCATTATCTCCTTTAGTTTGCACTTCCTGCAACCAACTCTTTGTGGCATGAGTTGTAGATTTCATCTCCTCTAACTCAGTTATTGTTTCCTGTGGTAGAAAACTTGCATAAAATGATGAGGAGCTGATGGATTGCAAGGGTTTCATCAAATCTTATAGATACTTCTTAAGTTTTTCATTCTCCTTCTTTAATTATTTCTTGGTTTGCACCTTCTTTCTCAATCTACCCAAGATTACAACACTAGAGCCTTCATATTCTTCAATTTCCTATTCTACGGAAGTAGGCCCTAAATTGATAGTTTGCACACTCTTGTCACTACCAGTCACATCATCCTTATTCTTATCAAGAGAAGGAGTAGCAATGTGGACCACCCTATTATTTGCTTCATCTCTCTCATTCCTGGAGATAACCCTAGATTTCTTCTTTATTTTTCCCTTTCCTATGTTTGCCAACAATTCATCCCAATTGGGAGGAGTATCATCTACCACAATTTTCTTACTCTTTAACTCTTTGTCCAACCAACCTAGAACTATGGAATCCAACTGTACATCACCTTGTTCAACCACATCCTGGTGAACCCTAGGTACATATTCATTCACATCTTGTTTTTCAGGAATCTCTCCAACTTTATCTTCTTTTTCCTTATCATGCTCTTCTTCTTCATGCACTAGGGGAGGAGATTTAATCGACATTTCCTCTCTCTAAGGAGGTCTATCCTCTTCACTTCTTGCAGGAAAATCCTCATAAGTCACCAACAGAGACTGTAATACCTTACTTATTTCTACTTTAGTACTATAGAGTTCACCTTCTTGGAATTCTTCTTCTCCTCAATCTTGGCAATCCTCGGCATCCTTGGATTCACTTGGTACATTGTGAGCCTCATGAGAAGGAGGGATATTTCCATGCTCAGGGGAAGGAATAATTATGGGAACACTTTTCTTTGGTACACCATCTTTAGGAGATGAAGTTCTTGATCTTCTTATGTACACCTATGTCCTCTCTCCCGAGCCTTCCACATTTAATACTAGTGGGTCAAATTCATCTCTTGCCTTAGAAGTTTCCTTCTCCTTCTATGACAATCTTACTATTATTATTCTCTTAGGCATAGAAACACTAGCCTCTTTTCTTTCCTTTTCAGCTTCATCCTTCACAACTTTCTTCGTCTTCGAAATGTGTTTCCTTTTCTTAGAAATGGGATTTCTTTGCTTCTTTGCCTCTTCTACCTCCTCTACTTGAACATCTTTAATCTTCATCTTGAAAGGGGAGCTCACCTTAGTCTTACCCTTAGGATCCTACTTAGTTGATTGCTCAAAAGTGGAATGAGACTCGAAGTCCTGAAGGTAAAAACAAGGTGGATCTAATGACCCAACAATGTGGAATACATTCCCTTAACACTAATACAATAGGGGAGAAGAGCATAAACATGTTTAAATAGCTTCTAAAAACTACATGAGATGAATACAACCAATAAAATAGATAATAGAATTAAGCATTCACAGATTGACACAAGATATACGTGGGAAAACCTTTTTAGGTAAAAATCCCACCACACAAAGTCAAGACAATTGTATTCTAGTAATAAAACAATTACATACAATGTTCAGTCTTCTCTCTGATCAACTCACAACAATTCTCAATTCTTATCTCAATGTTACAATGTTATGTTATAAAATACAGTTCAAATTCTTGACATATGCAATATTGTACTCGACATACTTAGTCATATGTTGCATTCAATGTCATCAATCAGGCGCCGACCATCAGGTTCATGAATCTCTCATCCAATCATGCAATTGATCTGCCCATACCAATTTCTCTGCATCAAGCCACCCAGGAATTAATGCCATCACCCAAATCGAGTCCTGTTCTCCAACCTAAGTCAGCTTGCAATTACTATTGTTGCCATAAATGCCTTTGGCCAACCAAATTGCAATCAAACTGCCATGTGTCCATATTGCATTCAGTGTCGCTCTTTGACTCTAAGTCCTACTCAGTCAAAACCTGGTCTGATCCCATCTGACCCATCCAAGTCTCTACCCCTCTACCACCGAGCTGAGATGACCCACCTATGGTAAAGTGGTGAGCTTTACCGAGCTCCCTCAAGCTTCCCCACGCAACTATCGAGTCCAACCGACCCATTCGTAGTGTGGCTATTTAGCCAACCGACCTTGTTCATAACTTGCCCATGCTACCGCAGTTGCATCCGAGTCGACCCACGGTAATGTGGTGAGCTCAATCGAGCTGACCCTTCAACTCCACCAAGCTCTCTAAAGAGACCCCGCACTACCGCCTAGTCCAACTGACACCGAGCTTGCCCCTTTGCCTGCATCGTGCTACCGCTGCCCGATTAGTGAAGACCCACGGTATGGCGGTGACCACCGAGCATAACCATTAGTGGTTAAACCGCACTACCCTGGGGGCCGATAGGCCACCCCGCAGTAGGGTGGTAACTGTCAGATGAACCATAGGCGGTCTCACCGCAGTCATCGTAGTCAAGGACTTAATTGCCCATGATATGGCGGTGACCGACAAGATAGGCCGAACGAAGCCAACCACAAACATTGCGATTAGGGATGAGACTATGAGTGGTAAAGAGGTGACTGCTACCCTTCCACCATGGTATCGCCAGGGTAAGATAAGACCACCATGGTAAAGCGGTTGAGGCAGGACTAAAGCCAGGCACGGTATGGCAGTAAACTGCTGAAACATCAGATTTTTGCCAAGTCATGAAAATAGGGGCTTGAAGCTGGAAGTTGAGACACATTTTCTCAACAAGCTCCCATTTGGCGAACACTTCCAGCTTCCTCCATGACTTTGAAAATTTACTGTCTATCATAGGCCCCAAGGCCCATCGATTCTATGCACCATATGAACTTGTCTGTGCTAACTGGCTTTTTCAAAGTGTCTGCAACATTCTTCAAGGTGTCCAACTTTTCTAAACTGATCTTGCTATCTTCAACCATATCCCTCATGAAGTGATATTGCACATCAATGTGCTTGGTCCTAGCATGAAAGGTCGGATTCTTTGCCAAACAAATGGCACTATGACTGTCACATAAAATAGTGATCTGCTTAGCATTAAACCCTATGTCTGGACATAAATGCCTCAACCAAATAGCTTCCTTATAGGCATGAGTTGCAGCCATGTACTCTGCCTGTGTCATGGATAAAGCAACTACAGCCTATTTCTTTCTCATCCAACTGATTGCTCCACCATTAAGCATGAAAGTGTATCCACTAGTGGATCGCCTGCTATCAATGTCCCCTACGCAATCTGAATCAACATACCCATGAATGTTGAGAGTCCTCTGTGATGCAACCAAATTGCCATGGTAACATAGGGTGTAGTCTGAAGTTCCCCTCAAATACCCGAACACTCTCTTCACAAAATCCCAATGTGATGTTCTTAGATTTTCCATAAATCGACTTAGAACTCCCACTTCTTGGGAAATGTCTAGTCTTGTACAGACCATAGCATACATCAAATTGCCAACATCACTTGCATAAGGCACACTAGTCATGTCCTCCATCTCAGTAGCATACTTTGGACAATCTTCAACATATAGCTTTGTTCCCTGCATGACTGGAACAACTAGTTTTTTGTAATCATCCATGCTAAACCTCTCTAGAATTGTTTTCATATACTTACTTTGACTGACCCAAAGCTTTCTACTTGTTTTGTCCCTAGTTATTTCCATTCCAAGAATGTACCTAGTTGCACCAAGATCTTTCATTTTGAACTTTGGAGACAACTGAGATTTAAGATCAGAAATCATAGACTTGCTATTCCCAATGAATAACATATCATCCACGTATAGGGTAATAACAATCACATGATCATTCTCAGATTTATAATAAATGCAATGATCATATTTTGATCTCCCAAATCTAATTGACAACAAAAACGTGTCAAATTTTTGGTACCACATTCTAGGAGATTGCTTTAAACCATAGAGAGATTTATTTAACTTACATACCAGATTTTGTTTACCTCTTTCAACAAAATGCTCAGGCTGGGACATGTAGATTTCTTCTTCCAGCTCACCATCGAGAAATGTTCTCTTCACATCCATTTGTTCAATTTCAAAATCATACACAGCTACCAATGACAATAAAAATCTGATGGATGTCAGCTTTGATACAGGGGAAAAAATCTCTCCATAATCAATTCCCTCAATTTGAGAAAATCCCTTTGCAACCAACCTTGCCTTGTACTTCTCAACACTACCATCAAGGCCTGTTTTCTTTTTGAATATCCACTTACAGCCAACAGGCTTTCACCCTTTAGGCAATGGTACCAAATTCCAGGTTTCATTCTTTTTCAAAGAATCCATCTCTTCATTCATGGCTTGCAGCCAATAATTCGAATCAGCCATGCTGATTTCTTCTTTCACAGTCCTAGGCTCATTAATGCTGGTAATTAAAGCATAGGCACATTTTAAATTTAACAGTGAGAAACCATACCTTTCAGGTTGAATTTTTTCTCGTGTAGATCTCCTTATAGGCTGAGGTTGTTCTTCATTATCAAAACTTCTAGAGCTACTTGAGCTCCCCTTAGTCTCAAGTACACCATGCAACTCTTCCCTTCTAGAGTTTCAGGAATGTCAACAACATCCTTCTTCTTGTCACTTTGATCTGTCTCTAGCTTTTGATCACTTACTGAAGGTTTTAGCTCATGAAATATCACACTTTTGTTGTACAAAACCTTCTTAGTAACAGGGTTCCAAAGCTTGCATCCTTTCACACCAACTCCATAGCCGATGAGAATACATTTGACAGCCTTGTTATCTAATTTAGATTTCTTTTCATTTGGCACATAAACATATGCCTCACAACCAAACACATAGACAGGCCTCAGAGAGGGCTTCTTATCAGACTATGCTTCCAAAGGCGTCTTGTCAACAAGAGTAGAGCAATGAGATTTATTTATTAGATAACATGTTGTAGCCATAGCCTCAACCCAAAACTTCTACTCCAGACCAGTACCGCTCAGCATACTCCTTGCCTTTTCCATCAATATCCTATTCAACCTTTCAACAAATTCATTCTACTGTGGAGTGTAAGGTGTTGTCTTATGCCTTTTAATTCCATGATCAGTGCAATACCTTTCAAAGTCTACCAAACAAAATTCACCACCATTTTTTGTCCTCAAACATTTAATTTTCCTTCGAGTCTGATTCTCTACCAAAGATTTAAATTCTTTAAACCGACTGAGCACTTCTAATTTACTTTTAAGAAAGTATACAAATACCCTTCTTGAACAGTCATCAATAAAAGAAACATAATATCTAGACTTCGATAATGAAGGAATATTAACTAGACCAAACACATCAGAATGAACATAATCTAGTATTCCAGAAGATTTGTGAGGACTAGAATAAAACGAAACATGGTGTTGTTTTCTATAGATACAATTTTCACAAAAATCAATCTCAATATTACAATCATCAAGCCCTTCTACAAGATTTTTATTCTTTAAGATTTTTAAACCTTTCTCACCTATGTGACCAAGTCTATGATGCCATAGCATAGTCTTCTCAATTGGGAGTTTTACCTCCAAAGCATTTGTAGACGAAGAAGTGGTTACATCTTTCTCTACAGGAACTGATTTTCTTGACTTTGCAGAGGCATTGTTACATTGAATAGGACATACATCCAACTTATACAGAGTGCTAGTACGGACACCCTTAGCCAACACCATTGCACCTCTAGCCATTTTACATCCCTTACTTGAAAAATAAAATTCTACACCAGCATCATTTAACTTACTGACAGAAAGAAGATTTCGAGCCAGACCTGGTATGTGAAGTATGCCACCAATACCTTTGACTCTCTCGTCAAGAAACTAAATTTTGACTCTTCCTCTACCGACTATCTCCAGTGTTGAATCACTTGCCAAGTACACCTTTCCACTATCATACTCCTTGTATTTAGAGAACCATTCTCTATTGGATGTCATGTGAAAGGACACACTTGAGTCAAGCAGCCAAACATCATCTGATGCGTGAGTTATCAAGGCTGCTACAATGAAGGTGTCTGCATCACTTTGAGAAGATTCATTGTTAGAATCAATCTTCTTCTTCTCCTTGCAATCCTT
Source organism: Sequoiadendron giganteum (assembly GCA_007115665.2). NCBI lineage: Eukaryota > Viridiplantae > Streptophyta > Pinopsida > Cupressales > Cupressaceae > Sequoiadendron > Sequoiadendron giganteum. Next base: position 48,707,601 of record CM021102.1, on the reverse strand, counting down.
CTAGATGTGACCAGGTTGCCCACAGTTCCAACATCTCACCTTGAAATTTTTACCAGGAGACTTTGATCTCCCTGCAGATTTGGATTTCAACTTCTTGTCTTCCTTCTTTCCTTTATCCTTTGGTCTACCTCGAACAACAAGAGCCTCTTTGGCCATCTTAGAAGAATTCCTTCATATTTCTTCAGATAAGAGCAAAGCAACCACGTCATCCATCTTGAATGCAGTGGTTGTGCTTCCAATATCCATCACCATATGATCCCAACTATCAGGCAATGAACACAACAGGAGCATGCAACAATCCTCCTCCTCGGTCTTTACACCTACAGACGCCAGCTGAGTAACACTCATGTTAAACGAGTTCAAATGGTCTACAAAAGATGCACCTTCTTCCATTTTCAAGGAGTACAACTTCTTCCTCAGGAATAACTTATTTACTAGAGAATTTCCTTGATAAATATCACCAAGCTTCTTCCATAATGAAGCTGCAAACTGCTCCTCATGGACGTTCATGAGTAAAGAATCAGCTAGACTCAGTCTTATTAGACCTCTTGCTTTTCTATCAACAAGATACTAATCCTCTTGCTTCATACTTTGTGGCTTAGTACTAGACACTGCTAACTAGAGGTTTCTATCCACCAGCAAGTCTTCCACTTTGAGTTTCCATAACTCAAAGTTGCTACCATTAAACTTTTCAATATCTACTCTACTTGATGTACTCGCCATCTCAAACAAAAACAAGTTTTAACAATGCAATACTCCCACTAAAACAGTATTAGCACAAAAAATTGAGCTTTCTCTCAAGGATAACACAACGAGCTAGGCTTTGATACCACTTGAAGGGAAAAATGAGGTGGATCTAATGACCCAACAGTGCGGAATACATTCCCTTAACACTAATACAATAGGGGAGAAGAGCATAAACAAGTTCAAATAGCTTCTAAAAACTACATGAGATGAATACAACCAGTAAAATAGATAACAAAATTAAGCATTCACAGATTGACACAAGATATATGTGGGAAAACCTTTTCAGGTAAAAAACCCACCACCCAAAGTCAAGACAATTGTATTCTAGTAATAAAATAATTACATACAATGTTCAGTCTTCTTGTTGATCAGCTCACAATAATTCTCAATTCTTATCTCACTGTTACAATGTTATGTTATAACATACATTTCGAATTCTTGACATATGCAATATGGTACTCGACATACTTAGTCATATGTTGCATTCAATGTCATCAATTAGGCATCGACCATCAAGTTCATGAATCTCTCATCTAATCACACAATTGATTTACCCATATCGATCTCTCTGCATCGAGCCACCTAGGCGTTAATGCCATCACCCAAATCGGGTCCTGTTCGCCAGCCTAAGTCAACCTGCAATTACTATTGTTGCCACAAATGCCTTTGGCCAACCAAATTATAGTCAAACACCCACGTGTCCATATTGCATTCGCTATCACTCTTTGACTCTGAGTCCAACTCGGTCAAAACTTGGTCCGAGCCCATCCAACACATCCAAGTCTCTACCGCTCTACCACCGAGCTGAGATGACCCACCCATGGTAAAGCGCTGAGCTCTATCAAGCTCCCTCAAGCTTCCCCATGCAACCATCGAGTCTAATCAACCCATTTGTGGTGTGGTGGTTTGGCCAATCGAGCTCGTTCATAACTTTCCCAGGCTACCACAGCTGCATCCGAGTCGACCCACGATAATGCGGCGAGCTCAACCGAGCTGACCCTTTGACTCCATCAAGCTTGCCCCTATGCCTACACCATGCTACCATTGCCTAATTAGTGAAGACCCACAGTATGGCGGTGACCACCGAGAATAACCGTTAGCGGTTAAACCACGCTACCGTAGGGGCCGACAGGCCACCCCATGGTAGGGAGGTAATCACCAGATGAACCATAAGCGGTCTCACTGTAGTCACCACTGTCAAGGACTTAACTGCCCACGGTATGGTGGTGACCGACAAGACAGGCCAAACGAAGCCAACCGTAGACACCGTGGTTAGGGATGAGATTGCGAGCGGTAAAGAGGTGACCACTACCCTTCCACCATGATATCAACAGGGTAAGATAAGACCACCATGGTAAAGTGGTTGAGGTAGGAATAAATCCAGGCGCGGTATGGTGGTAAACTGCAAAAACACCAAATTTTCGCTAAGTCATGAAAACAAGGGCTTCAAGCTGGAAGTTGAGACACATTTTCTCAACAAGTCCCCCATTAGATCATAGGTGCATTTAACACCCTCACTTTCCAACTCCCACATCTTGTGCTTGAGCCACAAATTAGTGTACTTGATCACTGGAGTCATGATCTGTTCCAATTCTATCTTCTCTTCCTCTAGCCAATCTATTTCTCCAACTGGTTTATCCTTCATAGCTTCATAGTCATGACCTTGAATCAAATTTTCATCATCTTCAACTTGATCTAGAATGGCCTTTATGTTGTATATCCAGACTAAGTTCACTAGTAGCCTAGAGAACTTCTTCTTTTTTATTTCAAACTCATCATTGTTGTTGGCCCAATAATCCTCTATATCATCCTTATGACTGTATTCCCTGCTGGCCTTCTTCTGTGCTTCACTAATCCTATCAAATATGGATCTCTTAGAATGGAAAGAAAGGCCTAGAGTGCTCATTTCTTCCTCTGAAGCATGGACCAAGTTAATAGAGGGGAAGGCCTCACCACTACCTATCCTCAAAGGAAAATCACCCCCAAATCTAGTCTTATGTTTCTCCTTCTTGATAATTGCATCAAAATCATAGATCTTCCTTGTGACCTCCAGAAGTATAACATGATCCATGGAATATCTAGGGAGTCTGTATGGAGCCCTTTGACAACCATCTATTCTGATGTATGAAAAGGTGGGGAACTGGATAAACCAAGCTCCAAACCTCTTGATTAATTCCTTAGCATTATCTAAGATCCGAACATGCTCTGCACCCTGCAACAACCTGGTGATGTACATGGTGAATGCATTGTTCACCATCCTATAACTTGTGCCACCCAAGTGCAATTTTGGGTATACTTCATAAATTACATCCTGCCAAACAAACCCCTTGTTCTTAGCCATTTGTATGGATGGAACCTTGCAAGTTCATAAACCAAGTAGGAGGTCATTGTGAAGGTGTTTGTTTGCAGGACATTGTACTTATAATGTCTGCCCAATGGTAGTCAATATTCTACTCCATCCTTACAATGACATGGAACATCCAGTTTTCAAATACTCCTACACTTTTCAATCCCACTACCCTACTGAGGAGTGTGATAACATCATAGTATTCCTTCCTAAACTTAGTTCTGACTAGCTGCTTGGGTAGCTTGGAGAAGTGGGACTTGGGTTTCTCCACCTAGGAATTGATGACCTATTGGGATTTGATGACATCTTCATCATAATAATTCTTTACTATATCCATATCAAAACCCACCACATGAGACCTATCGAGCATGTCAAAGGTCTAAGCTATGGACACAGGGTTGAGATTTGCCACAATTCTTCCTTGGGGACCAACTATCCTCTATGTGCCCCTATCATAATGTCTGGCACATTCAAGCACCAAATCATAACACTGAACTGTAGGAGGGAATCCAACTATATGTGCCAACCCTTATTCCAATATCCTTTTGGCCAATAGAGGGAGGTTCTGTGCTGCCATCCTTGTCTTAAATTCTTCATAATCCCACTGCCCAACTTTTGTATCGGTGAACTCTGACCAGATGGAAGTCAGCTTACTCTCTAGGATTTTTCTCTTTATGTCCATTTTAATCCTTTCTTCCTCGAAGATAGTAGAGCCTTCAGCACTTGGATCCATTACCCTGCCCTTTGTCCCTCCAGCAATAGCTCGACTTGATTCTGCCATGAGAGTGAAGAAATCAAAATAGCAACAGCTGACAAAAACCCTAAAGTCCAAGCAGAATGTAAGCGATCACCAAAACTTAACTGTAACGATCAATCAAAATTTCAAACACACAATCCAGTAATATTAGCTCTAAATACAGCTCCTCAAATCTCACAACAAGGAAAATGACAAGAACCTCTCCTCATAAACCACAATTAAATCCAATAAAAGAAAATTACAAGATCATACAGGAGACATAAATGCGTCGACAAGACAATGAGCTCGGGAATCCGAAGGCACGACAGAGTTTCAGGAAAATCCAATCCAAATGAAATTACACGAAGTCCTTGAATTTCCTAAAATAATATAAAGCAGCCTCCTTCAGGTTTTCGAGGCGCTCAGGGAAATCTGCCCAAGGGGAATTTTCCCAAAAAAAGAGAAAAACCCGAAATGAATCCCAAAACACAGGATCTTCAAAGTACTTCCTCAAAAGGGGCATTTGCACGAGTAAGATAATCATTTGGGAACATTCCAAGGCAACCAAATCCTCAAAATCAAAGGGCGAAAACACCAAGAACAAAAGCAAAAGAAAAAGAAAGAGGGTCCCTACTTTCAGTGGGGCGTGTGTGCGGAAAGTGCACAACAGGGCTTTGTTGACTTGAATGACTTTGATGGGTTGAAAACATGTTCTTAACACCTTTCTCCTTGACAAACATGCAAAGAGGGGACAAAGGGTTAGGGTTAGAGATTAGGGGTTTGCCTTATTCAAACCCCTTTGATGGTAACTAAACCCAAATGAGAAACAAGGAAAGGAAATATGATTGAATGATAAAGAAATGTAAACACTTACCAAATCCTTTGTTGACGATGTGTACAACATGAAAGAACCAACTCCAATGGAGGTTGATTGATATGCCTTGTGCTTGATTGCTTGCTTAGGAAGCTTGAGTGCAAGAGTGCTTGTGAATATTGAGTGAAGGTGAAAAATGAGACTTGTTAGGGTTCAAAATGAGGGGAAAACCCTTATTTAATTTCTAAAAACTATCACATGATAGGTTGAAACTAGGGTTTTGGAGGCAAATTCAAGTTAAGAAATTGCTTTAATTTTGAATTTTATGCCTAAAGGGACTAGGTCACCCAAGGTGGTGACCTAGTCCACTTGAGAAAATCCAAGTGGTGGTCGAGAATAAAATGGTGATTAATGATGTGTGTTAGGCTTGCCTCCCAAAACACACTTAATTCTGGCCTAAAAGTACATTAAGGGACCAATTTAACATAAGAAAAAGGTTAATTAGTGGATGATAAGCCTAGGAAGATGTGAAAATTCCTTACAAAACTTTACAACACCTTGACACAAGGCTTGGAAAGGGGTAAAAATGGATTTTTTAGGTGAATTGTGGTGAAAGGGTCTTAGAAAAGTGGGAAGATGTGTTACAACACTTCACAACACCTTAGTAAAACACTGTTAGGTTATTGTTGAATTGGAAAATTTCAAGACTGAATAGAGACAAAACAAGGCCAAAATCCAAGGGAAAAGGCCAAAATGAGTGAAAAAGTTCCAAAGACTACACTTTTTGGCAATACATTTAGCCCCCACCTTAGTGAGAGTATGAACTTGCTTCAAATTCACACTATAGTAGCTGAATCATGTGTGTCGAGTAGGATATAATGTATTCATGCTAGTAAGGTGAGATGAATATGATCAAGCCCCCGAGAGCAAGATCCCATAGAAAATTGAACATAAGCACAAAATATTACACAAGGAGTGATGTGAAAGAGTGAAGAGAGAGATAAGTCAGATCAAGCTTCGATCGTTTGTCCAACTAGTTGTGGATAACTGATATAGGTTGTTTGTCTGAAAGGAAAGGATGTACTCACTCTGGGTCGATGAGACTTTCGGTTGTCCATTGGGTAAGAATTCCAAGAAGGAGGTGAGAGACATACACATGGTTGGTACACACTCACACTCACACAAAGGTGGCTATGGGGAAAGTTGTGCTGCTAGTTGGGCTTCCTGCTTAACCATACCAAAGTTATACCTCCTGAGAACTTTGATAATGCACCCAAAAAGACAAGGGTGTGGTTCATGAGGCAAGCAAAGCCTTGGATGCTTAAAACTCATGAACAAGGGCAAGATGGCACCACATGCATGCAAGTTGTGCTATGCAAGGTGGCCATGTATGCATGAATGCAAAGGTGCAACATGTAGAAATGCAAAATGTAAAATACAAAAATGTAAAAAGAGTGTTCCAAGGAGTCTTGTTTTGTTCATTCGAGGTATTTTAATTAGGGAACATTGTGTCTAATGTATCCAAGAGAGGATTGATCAAGGGATATAAGATTCACAACTTAGGGGATGCAGTGTGTCACATCGGGACACTAAGAGGAATGTAATATGCTAAGATAGGTCACTTTCGTGAAGGAAATTACACCCAATATCATCCAAAAATTGAGAGACTCATCATATGAAGTGGCAAGGCTGCACTAGGAACTAACAAAAAGGAAAAATGCAAAAGGAAATAGTGCCAGTGTATGCCCTCACTTTAAAGGAATTACTACACATCATTTTGTGAGCAATTACTTTACAATAGAGAAAGGAAAAATGCAAAAATAGGGAAAAGGACATGAGAGCCTACTTGGAAAGTCCTATGTCAAGTGATATGTTTCCAAGCAAGGCTATGTCATGGAAAGGATAATATGTCACATGCAAGGAAACTTAAGACATTTTGTCCACATCCCAAGCTTTCTCTTGTATGTTCATGAGATGTTAATGTCTAGTCAAAAGAGGTAACAACAAGTGACATACGAAGTCAAGGCTACCTAACCCTTGTCCCCACTTAGTGCAAGGCAAAGGTGAGATGAATAGGATTAAGGTACGTATCAGGGAGAGGTATTAGGTTCCCCCACATAAGGGAGAGCACCAAGTTCCATGAGGTGTTTTAAGTTTGAAGAAAATGGAGAGAAAGGAGGTAATCCTAAATCTTTCTTGAAAGAGTATGATATGTCAGTTTGCGTCATGTGTTCATTGCATCCATGTGTAGGAGAGAGATTGTATCCAATACCATAGCAATCTTCCAAGTTAAATGAAGGGTGCTTCTGAGAAGGACTAGTTTCTATACAAGAACACAAATCCTTTTTAGTGTTATGTGTTGGTCCTATTGGCAACACAAGGGAAAACAAATGAGAGGGGGGCGGTGAATCAATTATCTCATAAATTATACTTATTAAACTTATTCTCATATTTGATAATTAAATATGAAATAAAAAGCCATCACCACATCATAAACACACATAACACCAATATTTTTGCGTGGAAACCTTGTTAGGGGAAAAGCCACGATGGAGGTTAATCCACAAGTTTATACTTTGTTAAAAGTATAGTAAATAGGGAATGCACATGCATTCAGGCACACTTCCTAGAGCTCACTGCTCAAATATAATAAGGCTTACTTCCCAAAGGAAGACACACTGTCTTATAGTCACATTCAGATTACATCCATCTAAGATATTTTGAATTGAGAAGATATCATCTACTAATGTCTGATTATAGTTCCGGTTAAGCACATGAAAACTCTTTCTTCTGCTCACTCTTCTTCACACTTTACTTTTTCCTTCAAAATATCTAAAATTTATTCACAGTTCACACCTCTCGCATCTCACAAATGATGTAAAAAATTGCTCATATATATCCACAACCAAGAATAGCATCATCTACATGTTGGCTTCAATAAAATATAAAATGAATACAAACTGTTGGCCCAAAACATAAATGATTATCAATGTGAATCAACCAATATCAGCCACAACATAGTGAGGACCCAAAACAACATCCTAGAACATGAAATATCTTCAATAATTATTCCTCAAATATCCACAACACACTACAATCACCCTATCGGCCATGAACATGAAAAAATGAACATAAAAGAAAATCACCAATTGTGGGCACAATGATCAATGTGGATGTACAACACAAATAGAGCACAATCTAGAAAACATCCAAAAGAATCATGAATCACCAAAGAAGAATTCACAACAACTGAAATTACTAGAATTACAGCACCCACTTTCAAGAACACCAACTGAAGCAACAAAAAAACTGTCAGAACACAGATACTCATAACTCGATCAAATATTCATGTGGATCTCAGAAACTTAATGTGGATAAGCTAGATATACTTGAAAAAAACCCCTTTAATCCACAACCTATGATCATCAACATACTGAGCTAACCAACATATTTAACTTCACTTCACCACTGACAACCTGCAACTTATTTTATTATAATTTTCTCAATATCCTCGACATATACAGCCTCTAATGCATTAATACCAATATTGTTGACATCAATGAAAACCACATGCAAGCAACATCCAACAATCTCCCCCTTTGGCATGGATGGCAACACATGATGTGAAAAAAACCATCAACACAACTTTCTCTTAGCACTTTCTCCCCCTTAATTTTTGACTCTTCTCCACAGATAATTCATAGTTTTTTCACATGAATCTTCTCTCCCTTTTACATAAATGACAAATATAATGTGTATCTTTCTCCACACAAGCTTTAAACCACATTTTTGAACATTTGACTACTCCCCCTGAGTAGCATCCACCACAACATCAATCTGGATCAAGATATGAATATGAAATACACAGACTGATGCAAGTCAATACACCTTAGTTCTAATTAGGAGGGGTAACAACCCATAGATTCCCTTTGAGATACTCAAAATTATCCTTAGGCAAGGGCTTGGTAAAGATATTTGCAATTTTTTCCTTAGTAGGCACATACTCTAGTCTGACTTCCTTCTCACTCACCTTCTCTCTCAAAAAGTGAAACTAAATAGATATATGCTTGGTTTTTGAATGCAACACTAGATTCTTAGAAATATTAATTGCACTTGAATTATCACAGAATATAGCAATAGGTTCATCATACACAACTTTGATATCTTTCAACATTTGCTTCATCCATAATACTTGTGTACAATTTTTAGCAGCAACAATGTATTCTACCTCTACAGTAGATAAAGAAATGACATTTTGCTTCTTACTTAACCATGAAATCAACTTCATTCCCAAGAAAAATGCACCACCACGAGTACTCTTTATGTCATTCAAATCTCTTGCCCAATCAACATCAGTAAAATAACTCAAAGTAAAATAATCTTCTTTAGGATACCATAGGCCAAAATCAACTGTCCCCTTCAAGTATTTGAAAGTCCTCTTCACACCAGCCACATGAGATTCCTTAGGATCAGCTTGAAATATTGAAACAATGAATATACCATTCATGATATCAGGTCTAGTTTGAGTCAAATACAACAATCCACCAATCACGGATATGTATCTAGTCTGATTTGTCTTAGGAGAATCATCATTTTGAGCAACTTACATCTGAATCTTCCATACTTCTTTAGTAGTTCTTTCACATACTTGGACTGAGATACAAAAATCCCTTTATCTAACTGAGTCATTTGCAATCTCAAAAAGAATTTCATTTCTCCAATCATAGACATTTCAAAATCACTCTACATCTCATCAACAAAATTCATGCACAAACTATCATCTCCTCCAAAAATGATATCATCAACAAAGACTTCAACAATCAAATCTTTATCATGATCAATCTTGAAGTACAAATTACTATCAGTAGTACCTTTGTTAAATCCAAGTGTCAACAAATACTTATCCAATCTAGCATACCATGCTTTATTCAACTGACAAACCATATCTCCCTAATCAGTTAATTTAAATCCATCAGGTTGCTCAATATACACTTCTTCTTCTAGTTCACCATTTAGAAATGCTAACTTGACATTGATTTGACAAACCTCAAAGTTTTTCTAAGCAGCATAAGCAAGAAATAGTCTCACAACTTCAATCCTAGCAACAACAAAAAAAGTTTCTTCAAAGCCAATTCCTTCCATCTGAGAGTATCCTTTACACACCAATCTTTCTTTGTTTCTAACAACTTCACCTTGCTCATTTAGTTTGTTCTAAAAGACCCATTTATTTCCAATTAGATTTTTGTCCTTAGGTCTAGGTACAAGAATCCATGTATCATTCTTCTCAATTTGTAGTAGCTCTTCTTTCATTGCTTCCATCCAATGTTCATCTTTGCATGCTTCATTTACACTACTTGGCTCTGACTTTGATATCAAACAATATTCTTCTGCAATTCTTCCCCTAGTTTGAACACCTTTGTTCTTATCACCTATAATTTGATATTTTCAATTATTCAATCTTACATAACTTGGATTCTTAGGATTTTCTTGAACTAAAATCTCTTGTGATCTCACTAGTTCCTTCCTCTTGGCTTTCCTGATTCACTAGAATGATCTGCAGTTGATTTTGAGCCTGAACTGAACTGACATTTTGATCATGTGAATCATATCCACAAGTTCTGGATGGTCAAATAGTGTCTTCATCAACCTTGAAATTATCACTTTCAACTACTTTCCTCAATTTCTTGTTGAAGCACCAGTAGGCTTTAATTTTAGTAGAGTAACCAAGAAAGATTCCTTGATCACTCCTAGCATCAAAATTTCCTATATCTTCATCTCTTTTGATACATAATTTACTCCCAATTTTTTTGAAGTATCTAACAATAGGCTTATGACCAAACCATAGCTCATAAGGGGTCTTACCAGTATCACCTTTGATATGTACCCGATTAAGAGCGTAAAAAATAGTACTCATAGCTTCTCTCCAATAGATATGTGGGAAATTTCCTTCCAGCATCATAGTCCTAGCAGCATCTAGAACTATCATATTCTTCCTTTCCACAACTCCATTTTGTTGAGGGGCTTGTGGGGCAGATAATTGTCTCTTTATCCCATGTTCTTCGCAAAAGGAATTAAACTCACCAGAAATGAATTCACCACCTCTTTCTGATCTCAAAAATTTAATCTTCAAACCTATCTCTGTCTCAACCTTAGCCTTAAAAATCTTGAGTTTCTTTAGAGCTTTAGATTTTTCCCTTAAGAAAGCAACCCACATCAATCTAGAATAATCATCAATGAGTAACATGAAATACCTTTCTCCTTCTAAAATTTTGACTCTAGAAGGACCACACAAATTAATATGCACAAGCTCCAATACTTCATTTGAACAATGTTGTTTGATCCAAAATGAAAATCTAGTTTTCTTCCCTAACTGAAATTCCTTGCATATAGTATTAGTAGGATTTACCAAATTAGGAAGATCTCTCATAGCCTGGGTAGAACTTATCTTGATAATATTGTCAAAGTTTACATGACACATTCTCCTATGCCACAACCAACTTTCATCAACTTGAGAAATCAGACAAATATTACTAGCAACACTCAGGTTAAAGATATTACCTTTTGTATTTGTACTTGATGCAATCATATTTCTAGAACTCCCCAATATTCTACATTTTCCATCCTTGAATTGAATATTGTATCCCTTTTCAACCATCTGTCCAACACTTAAAATATTATGCTTCAATCCTTACACATATAAAACATCATTAGTATTATGCTTACCATCAAAAGAAATGGATCATCTGCCATATATTATGTTGGAAAAACAAGAATAAACAACTAAGAGGGGGGTGGATCAGTTGTTACTAAAATCAAACTTATTCAACATTAATCAACCTTTAATCCTAGATCTAATAATTAAGAGTGGAAGAATAAATCAATAACACATCAGAGACACATGAACACCAATATTTTATATATGGAAACCCTGTTAGGGAAAAAACCACAATGGATGTTAGTCCACAAGATTATACCCTGTTAAAAGTATAATGAAGAGTAAATAGGGAATGCATATGCATTCAGGCACACTGCCTAGAGCTCACTACTTAGAGGAAGGCTCATTGCTTTACAATAATCAAATTAAATTCATCTAATGAGGTTGAACTGAGAAATTAGCTTCTACAAAAGTCCGATGACAATTCTAGTTAAGCACAAAAAAAGTTCTACACACTCTGGTCAAACTCTTCCACACTCTGCTCAATCTCTTTCAAACTCTGCTATGCTCTTGAATGATTTTATCTTTAATCGCACATGTACTACACATACACACACCGAGCATACATCAAAATGAGGAAAACAACCACTCTTATATATCTGCTACACGGATTTACATCAACTACTCTTTCGGCCACAAATAAAGAATAAATTACAACTGTTAGCCTCAATACATAAATAAATCTTAATGCACACCAACACAAGTCAATCACAACATAGTGAGGAACCAAATAAAAAACTTCGAACATGCAAAAAAATAAAGTATTAATCCATAGAGATCCGCAACACGCTATCAACATCATGTCATCCAAGAACATGAAAAACTCGAATACACAAGGAAAAATATTCAATCACGAGCACTCTGATCAATGCAGACGTATTGAACTAATAAAGAACGATCTAGAAACATTACTTATCATCTCAGAAACATACACAACAACAAAATTTACTAGAATTGCAATCTCATCTTCCAGAAACACTTGCTACAGTAATTGAATAACTGTAGGAACATAGATCTTCATAAATTTATCAGTTCTTGATGCGTACCACTAAAAATTTCAGACAATATACTAGATAGGCTCAGCAAAAACCCTTTAATGCACACCTTCTGATTATCAGTGTAAAATAAATTTCACCACTTGGATCTTCACAACATCATAGACTGCCTGCAATATATTTATTACAATTTTCTCAATATCCTCGACATATACAGCCTTAAGCATCACCAATGCTAATAGTGTTTACATCAATGACAACCACATATCAGAAATACAACCACAACATCTAACATATTACACTAGCTTTGTCATCACCAAATCTTACAACACCACCATCATACTTTTCTAGACTCACAAATTTACTTTTATCACCTGTTATGTGATGAGAGCATCCACTATCAATCACCCATTCATCCTTTTCTTCAATTTTGGAAACTAGAGATTTATCCACATTCATGTAACTAGTAGATTTAGTAGGTAAAGGATTAATTTCCTTGATAGAAATAAATACAAACACATCCTCAATTACATTTCCTTTATCAGATTCATCATCTATCACACCTTCATCAATAGGAAAATAACACTTTCTTTGGAATCTAGGCTTGTTAGGTCTAGGCTTAGGAACTCTTTATAGACACCTTGAGGAAAAATGACCTATATTATTGCATGAAAAACATTTAAGAGTAAATTTCTCTTTATACTTATCTTCTCCTTTGGCTACCCTCCTGACAAGAAATGCTTCAAGCTCATCTATTTTTCTCTCTTCTTCAATCTCTCTCATTTCCTACTCATACTTGGACAAGCTTCTAGAGTAACTTTATCCTAGATCATATCTCTGCTTATCTTTTCTAGAGGTAGTAGCTTTGAATGCATATTCTATCTTAGGAAGCATCACCAAACTCACTTAACTCAAAAGTAGCAAGCTTACCAATCAACATGTCTCTAGTTACATTTGTCACAATCAAGATCTCCTCAATAGTAGAAAAATTGTGTTTGTATGCAGTAGGCAAGGATTTGAGCACTTTAGCAACAATCTTTGATTCTTCCAATGTTCCACCAACACATCTAATATTACACACTAGTTCATTCACTCTCTACATAAAAGCATTGATGTTCTCATCTTCACCCATTTTTAATGTTTCATATTTCCCTTTCAGACTTTGTAGCTTAGCAATCTTCACATGAGTATCACCTTCATACAAAGTTTCCAACTTTTTCTAGATCTCATAATCAATCTTCAGATTCATTACATTTGTCATATCAAAATCAGTCAAAGCACTCAACAATGCTTCCATAGCCCTGATATTGTACTCAACATCTTTAATCTCACCTATAGTAGAAGGACCATTCTCTGGGATTATGTATCTATTATTTGTAATGTTCCAATAAGGTTCACCAATGCATCTCAGATGACACTCCATTTGAGTCTTCCATAAAGAATAATTTGTTCCATCAAATATCAGACTATCCTTCTTATATGTCACCATCCCGGATCACCTCAAGCTATTAAACTTCTTCCAAGGAACCTACTCTGATACCAATTGTTGGCAACACAAGGGTAGAAAAGTGAGAGGGGGGGTGAATTAGTTGTCTCAAAAATTATACTTATTAAACTTATTCTCATATTTGATAATTAAATATGAAAGAAAAACCATCACCACATCAGAAACACACATAACACCAAGATTTTTGTGTGGAAACCCTGTTAGGGGAAAAACCACGGTGGAGGTTAATCCACAAGTTTATACTCTGTTAAAAGTATAGTAAATAGGGAATGCACATGCATTCAGGCACACTACCTAGAGCTCACTGTTAAAATACAAGAAGGATTACTACCCAAAGGAAGACACACTGCCTTACAATCACATTCAAATTACATCCATTCGAGAGATTTTGAACTGATAAGATAGCATCTGCTAATGCCTGATTACAGTTTTGGTTAAGCTCATGAACATTCTTTATTTTGCTCACTCTTCTTCACACTTTAATTCTACCTTTGAAAGATCTAAAATTTATTCACATGTATCACTCACACTTCACGCCTCTCACATCTTGCAAATGATGTAAACAATCACTCATACATATCTGCAATAAAGAATAGCATCATCTACATGTTAGCTTCAATAAAATATAAAATGAATATAAACTTTCAGCCAAAAACATAAATGATTATCAATGTGGATCAATCAATGTCGGCCACAACATAGTGAGGAACCAAAACAACATCCTTGAACATGAAACATCTTCAATAATTATATCTTCAAGATCCAGAACATGCTACAATCACCCTATTGGCCATGAACATGAAAAACATGAACATGAAAAAGAAAATCATTAGTCGTGAGCATAATGATCAATGCAAATGTAAAACATAGATATAGCACGATCTAGAAAAAATCCACAAGCATCATGAATCAAAAAAGAAACATCCACAACAACTGAACTTACTAGACTTATATCACGCACTTTCAGGAACACCAACTGAAGCAACAAAAAAACTGTCAGAACACAGATACTCATAACTCAATCAAATCTTCATGTGTATCTCAAAAAATTAATGTGGATAAATTAGATATACTCAACAAAAAACCCCTTAATCCACAACCTCTGACAACCCTTTAATAAATATCCTCGACATATACAACCTCTAATGCATTAATGCCAATAGTGTTGACATCAATGACAACTGCATACTAGCAACATCCAATAGGTCCTTCATGAGGGATGGGTGAAATATAGCCCCTATCACCACCATGGGGTAATGTTGTTGATGTAGAAACAAGTTGAGCATATAAAACATAGGGTTGTTGTGGTTTAGGTTGTGAGGTTTCACACTCTCCTTTAAAGGGAGGCATAAGACTCCAAGCGTTATGAGAACTTGTATCTAAAAATGAAATGTTTGTATATGACTCTATGGACCAAGAGGGTGAGATTTTGGAATTTGTATTGAAAAGAGGTGTAGAATCTAATGATCCAAAATGATCACGAAAGAGTGTTGTTATAGGTGAAGGATTAGCATCAACTTGAATAAGTTTTGATCTTGGAGTGAAATTAGGATTAGGGGAGTTGGACATGTTGTGATTAGTTGATTCATAGCTTCATTCATCTGCATCAACCATGTATATCTTGTTATTGTACTCAAATTTCATTGTACGGTGAAGGGTATATGGGACTCCTTTCATAGAATGAATCCATGGTCTCCCTAGGAAGAGATTGTATGGAAGGGGTCCTTGCATAATATGGATAGAGGTAGGCAACACTATAGGTCCGACCTCAATAGGTAATGTGATCATCCCTAGTGATTGTCGATTAACATTGTCAAAGCCACGAATATGAACATCATTAAGTTGAATGAGATTTTTGTCCATGCCAAGTTTGTTGAGGAGATCCATACTACAAAGATTAATGTTTTCTCCATTATCGATGAGAGTTTTCCAGACTAAAGTTTCATTAATGACCACCTTTATCATCAAGGGATCATTCTTGTATTGAATCTCAAGTGAGGGTAATTCATGTTTAGAGAATGTGATGTTGGATTGGGTTACTGGCATGGGATAAGAGGAGGATCTGACCTTATTCAATTTCATGTAAGATTGGATCTCATCCATATGTATTTGCACCATTTCTTGAAATAGAAAGTTGATTGTAGGTGAAAGTTGAATAAGTTCCCATATAGATATTGTGAACCCCAATTTCATACCTGCACAAATACAACAAACAATCATATTATTAGATCATATGCAAGCAAGAAACAAGGGTTCCCCATGAAATTAGATTGAAACATTAACATAGGAAGAAACTGAAGAATAATGCAAATGAAAGTAAATAAATCCTATTTTAATGAACAAACTATCAATCCCATGGGGGAGTTGGTGCCAATTGATGTGTCAAAATCAGCCCTTTCCCAAGTCCTTTGTAAGCTTTGTTGATGATTTGATGAGTGATCCACCTTGATGAAGATTCAATCAAGTTTCATGAAAAAAATATGCATAACCTAGCTAAGAATGTGAAGAAATGATGAAACTCAGATATGCTTGAAAAAGAAGTTGAGTATAGTAAGTTTACTCAAATTGTGGATGATAGAATGAGAGGAAGAGTCTCTCATTTATAGATTTCCAAAATGGAAGAGAGAGTGAAATTGAGCAATGTGGTATCATTCAACATCCAATCGCCAAGAGCCACTTGTCAAGATGTGAATGGTTGAGGAATGAGCACATTTTGATCAATGTGCATGATAAATGCCATTGGATTCAAATTTGAATTTTGAATGTGACATGTTGGGGGGAGAGAAGAATGGAGTTAATGTCACTTGGCTCAATGCACAAGGACATGTAAGAGGCATTGAATGCCTTGTTGGAAGGACTAAGTCCATTTGAATTTGAATTCAAATTTGAGGGAATATTCCCTTTTGATGCCATGTTGAGAGAAAATAGAGGAATTAATAAATCAAAGTAATTGATTTATTGTGCAAGTTGCATTCTCTAGAGAATGTGACATAGATTAGGATTAAATTGATCAAAGATTAATTAATTTAATGAAGAATTAGGAGATGTGACAATTTAGAATTAAATTTATGAATTGATTTAAATCAAATTGAGAGGAAATGATTAATTAAATAAATTATTTTGATTTATTTAACTAAGGAGGAATATGTTAGATTTAAATTAAATAATGTTTTAATTTATTCAATTTAATAAGAGGACTTTAGAGATTTAATTTAAATAAAATGAATTATTTAAATGAACAGAGAAAGATGATTAATTAAATTAAATTGATTAATTTAATCACCAGAGGAGAAAGACCTAATTAAATAAATAATGATTTATTTAATTAAGGGATGAAAGGTGTTGATAAGCTGAGAGTATGATTCAAGACGAAATGATATTAGTAGGATCATAATCAGGTGCATGTATATTTTACGTGTCTACATTTTGCCCCTCTTTGAAGCAATGTACTTGTTGCATTGATTCAAAGAATAAACTGTTGTGATCAAAGTCCAAAATTTCTCAATTTTTTAAATGCCCCGCTATTGTCCTAGTGAGAAGGATTACGCTAGTATACTGCCCCCTCGAGAGATCGAGTGAAAATGTACAATTTTCTAATCGAGATCATGATAAAATGTGAGAGGAGTGGTTCTATTGAGCCAATGGACGAAAGATAATTCTTTGATGTAGACAATTCTAATGATGTGTAGACAGTCATTGGCCATGGGTAGCCTCGTGTATATTTTGATACAACACACTGATTTTAGATAGAAATGTTAGTAAAGATAGAAGAATAAGAAGAATAAGATGGATGGAAGGAGGATCCACACAAGTTCACATTATTACCGCTGATGATGATGTATTGCTTACTAGGAGTTGGGATTTTCAAAGGGCTAATTACTTTATGTTTGATAACACACATAGGTACGATGCATCAAGGTATTAAGAACCAGGATCATGTGGCACCTAGTATGATGGACTTTGACTCATCAAACAGATAGGAGTATTCTTGTTCACACTTGAAAAACATAACCTTATTTAGAATGCAGTTCAAATATTCCAGACATCTCAGGCCAAAACATAAAAAGGCAAGATTTTTTATGTGGTCAACAAGATACCTAAAACATCCTTCCTACAAACAAAACAAAGTATGCATGACAAAGTTATTTTACAAGAATATCCTACAAGCATAATAGATAAAAAGCTAATGATCATTGCCCCTTTCCTTTCTCTCTAAACCTGTTTTGTTTAGGCATCATCGAGAGGTCCTTGGAATGAGCACAAAATAAGATAAGTCAATAAAAGACCAAATAAAGAAAACCTAACAAGCTAATGTTCTTCATACTGCTAGCCAAGACTAACTACTATGGGGTATCTGATGCTTATCTCCATCGCTGGAAAGCTTCATCTTAGGACATGTTGTGATTAGGGTTTTGATGGGATTGATTTAGGTGATAAGCTATTGACATTCCGAGTTGATCAACTTGCTTGCTTACTGACTTAGACTTTCAAGACCTTTGACGATTAGGTGTTCACTTTTGAACCTGCTAGACTTGCTTCTGATTGACTCACCAAAGGGTGATGGTGACAATTGATTTATTATGAGTGATGAAAAAATCATGGGTGAAAGCGAGATGAAATGGGTGCACCATTTTGGATTTTTTCAAATATTTTGAGGTTGTTTTTGGTATTTTCATATTTTACAATGAAAGGACTAACTTAAAGACCTATCCTAGGGGTCATGGGAGCTGATCCGTAGATTAGCCTTGCCTACGTTATACACGTAGAGACCACGTAGTTCGACTAACGACATACTGATTTGATGGAGAAACGGATTGCCCCTTTATTGCTTAAAGGACTGAATTAAGATGCAGACTAGATGGGCAAACAGATTGCCAATGCGACAGATGCCTAAAGGACTGAACTAAGATGCAGACGAGATGGGCAAACGGATTGCCAATGAAATAGATGCCTACAGGATTGACCTTACTGTCTCGGGGGATGATCAAAGATCAACCTTGTCTATGTTCAAGCTCAGAGACGACGTAGTTCGACAAGGTGAAAATTTGACAAGACTCAATGATGAATTTTTTTGAAGATTTTTTGATATTTCAACATGTTTTTGAATTTTTGATGATTTAGATGTTTTTGATTTTCAGATGAGTTTTTTGAATGTTTTTGATTTTTTTATTTTTTGATGTTTTTGAATTTTCGCATGATTTTGACAATTTGGGTATCAGTGCTCTGTTTTGGGATTTTGTTGAAAACCAAGCTTAAGGTTGATCGATCCGATTGATGGATTGATAGTCTGACTAAGTGTGTTAATTGGAACAAAAGTGATAATGCTCTTGTAATTTCTAGGAATTTGTGTTATCCTAGAGTAAACTCATACACAAGAGGATAGTTTGGCTAGGTGTGTTAAGCCAAACAAGGTGATGATGATTCTGATAATTTGACTAAGTGTGTTAAGTCAAATAAGATGATAATACACTTGTAAACTCAAGGAAGTTGTGTTATCCTAGAGTAAAATTGTACACAGGAGGGTGGTTTGACTAAGTGTGTTAAGTCAAACAAGGTGATGATGGCTTGGATTTGATTGATCAAGATTGATGAAGCTTGATTTGGAACAACATAGCTTTGATGATTTTGATGTGACATTGAAGTACACATTAGATGCAATTGATATGGATTGCTTGGATTGATGTTCGATGAAATATAAAGCTTGATAAGGAACATCGTCTTGCTGTCAAAATATGCCATGGGCTAGTGATTTGGATTTTTGGCTCACAACTTCTTTGACCAAGTGGATTTCACATTTTCCAATGTTCGGATCACCACATAGGTTGGAGGATATATATCAAGATGCAAATATCTGCCCCCTATGTCTAGCAATGTTTGAATGACCATGGGTGGATTCTTGGACAAATGGATATGGATTATCTTGCGATAAGATAAGGGTCTTCAAATAGAGGATTCTCATTCGGATAATGCTTCAAGGCTCAGATAATGTTGGGTAGGATGGGATCAATGAAAATGACCCATGTCAAGATGCTTGCCATAAGAAAGTGTAAAGCATGTACCAAACTTGGTCAAGATCAAGATAAGGTAGATAGATGGCAATGGGTTGGATAACTGATTCATGGATGAACAAATGATATGGCTGGAATGTTGGCTTTGTTATGGATGCGATAAGATGCTTTCTCTTGAAATGATGCATGTAGATGCTTGATTCTACATATGATGTCTATTTGCCAGGTTTTCCTCATGGTAATTGTCCAAAGCGCCACTGAAGTGGTTTTCGTTGGAGGATGATTTTTTTCTTTATTGTTTTCAATCTTTTTTTTTATTTTTTTGGATTTTTATATATTTTAATTTTTTTGTATTTTCTGAGAGATTTTAAGCTGATGTTGAACCACCTGGTGCTGCTGATGTAGATGCTTCTATCATAATATTCCATCGATATCCTACTTGAAGAAGTTGCTTTGCCAAGATACGTGCACTTGAATGCAACTTTTGAGATCCCCGATCTGCTTTGCTGGCACCGGAGTTAACTTTGTCTTTGTGCGCACATCGCAATAGAGTGCCTTCTGAATCCTTATGATGAAGGGTCACTGCTAACACATGGTTAATGTGAGAATTGGATATCATGCGTGGAGGCATGGATGGAGTGTATTTAGGGTTAAAAGATGGATTGGTTGATAGTTTGGAACCTTTGACTCTCCAAACTTGGGAAGATGAGAAATGATGGGTGGATATGGAAGTGTGCATGGAATTAGGACCAACTGCTTGATACACTTTGTATGTCTCTTGAGAAGCCTGATTTTTCCTTTGTGGACATCTTTGATGGATACTTTTCCCTTTTTGATTTTTCCCCATAGTTTCTTTGACTAATGGAGTTTGATAGGGATAGTAGTTCTTTGTATTCTTTGGTATCCATATGTATTTTATTTGTCCTTCGTACTTCACTAGTTATTTTTCTTTGATGATGTTATTCGTGCTTTGATTCAAATTTCTCTTTTGATGTTGGTCCCAATTCGTGGATGGGGTGATGGGTGGATGGAGATTCGTGACATGGCGGGTTGTAGTATTGACATTGGTTTCATCATAAGGATTCTTCGTGCTCCCTATGTTGAAATTTGCTTGAGATGAAGTTGCCCCCAGTATGGTGATAGTAGCACCGATATGTTTATATCCCTTGATTGTTGAATAACCAAGGCCTTGGTGCTTAGGATTGCCAACAATCTGCACTGGCTCTAGGATACATTGTTCATGTAGGCCTAATCCTCTACCTTGATAATTCATCTGCTAAATTTTTTTATCTATAATAGGATATGATTTACCTTGGAAACAAGGTGCAAATCCTTCTCTTTTCTGTGGTGGATCTTCAAAAGTGTCAGCTTCTTTATTGATATAATATATTCCTCTTAAAAAGGTGAGTGATCCAACTTTATAAGTGATAGGATCCTCCATATGTGGGATGAATGTCTGATTGATATCTTTAACTTGATCTTGTGAGATATCAGATTGTAATGCTTCACTGTCCTTGTAAAAGTCTTCCTCATGATTCATTTCACAAGATGTTTCTGATTCACGACTTCTGTAGGAGCCCTCTTTATGACCTATTTTTGATGTCTCTGGATTTCTCTATCTCTTGATCATGTGTATAAATGTTAAGAGTAGGAGACTCTTGTTCTTTGGTAATGATATCAAGAGTATGAGACTCTTGTTTTGAATGAAGATCATCTACGCGTCCATCCAAAGAAAGCATCTTATGGGTAGATGGAGGAGTATGTGCTATATGGATATGGTCATCTTGTATGGATAGGAGGGTGTCCATTATATCATTGTAATAGCTTGGAGATGCAAATTCTTGATCTCGAATGATTTTGGAATTGCTTTTGACATGCTTTGGATCAAGTTCTTGACATGGATCAATTTCGAAGAATGGATTGCTTAAAAAGGGGTCTTGGACATCGTCCTTAGGCATAGGATGTTGCTCAAATGTCATGAGGTCAAAGGATGTCCATATGTTTTGGAAAGGATCATTGCTAGACCTTGGTGAAAGATGTTGATCATGCTTTGGAATAAGTTCTTGAGATATGTCCTCTAGCTCATTAGGTGATGTAGAGACATTGTCAACACGATCATTGGTGGATGGATCTTGGTTCATGTCGATAGGATCAAATAACATCAACACTCCTTGAAATAGATCTTTGTAGGAGGGGTCTTGATCATGACTAAAAAATGGCTCTTGATGTATGTTGATCTGATCATCATATGAGGTGGAAACATCTTCAAGGTGTTCATCGATGGATAGATCTTGATTATTGTTTTCAACAATTCTGGTGGGAGTTTGTTGCAAACTCTGTTGTGGGAGTAAGGCCTATGTTTTATGGTGAGCCAACAACGCTTGTTTTTGGTCATGTTGCTTTGCCAACAATGCTTTTTGTTTAGCTTGTTGTTGAGCTGCTTGTTGATGGATTGCTTGCAATAGTGCCCGGAATTGTGCTTGCTCCTGTTGAGCTTGAGCCTGTGCTTGTTGGGCTACTTGAGCCACTTGCACAACTTGTGCAACTTGTTGGGCTTGGAGTGCCTTTTGGCAGGTAGATTGCAACATGATAGAGAATGAATTTGTCATGTTGTGTTTTGGTGGTGGTGGCGATGGGTTGGGGATGGTGTTGATTGTTGGGATTGCTTGGATGGTTGCCACCTGTTGTTTCAATATCGATGGCAAAATGGAATGATTTGGTATGATGTTTTTATTTGGCATGATATATTGAAATTGAACATTGTTGTGGTTGGGAATCATATTGCTTTGATTTAGGTAACTTTGATTTTGCATGGTGTTACCTTGAATTGGATCAATATCTGAAGTTGTTAACATATTGCTTGGATTTTGAACAACATTGGTTTGATTTGCAAGCATATCTATCCCAAATTTTACCAAATGTGAATTAGAAATGGTCATTTTTGACAAACTTGTATTTGGCATGTATGGACTTGGTGGGATAATGTTGTTTGGTTGATAGATTTGTAGGTTTGGAATTCGATTTAAATCTATCATTGGGAAAGGTGTTCCAAAATTTAGATTGGGCATGCTCATATTTGTACCATTGATGTTTGGAGGAGATAATGATCCCATGTATGAATTGTACAAATGCAAGTTTTGAAAATCAATTGGCATTGCGAGACTTGGATAGTTTGGATGATTTGAATTACTCGTGATGGATGAATCAAGTTTATATCCCATGTTCTTCTTGTGTTGTGACCTTGTTGACCTTTGAGAGTGTAGGAAATGATGAGGTGAAGGATGAAAGAGGTGAGTGATATGGGTGTTTTGAACTTTTAGGAGCTTTGGATCAATGCTAGACTTTAGGAGTTGATTTGATTGTGATGGTTTGACTAGGTGTATTAAGTCAAACAAGATTGTGGTGAATTTGTAAACCCTAGGAGGTTGTGTTATCCTAGGGAAAACTCACATAAGAGAATGAATTGGCTGTGTGTTGAGCCAATCAAAGTGATCATGAACTAGTAGACCTCAGGAAGCTGTGTTATCCTAGAGGTAAATTTGTTCAGGAAGATTGATAATTTGACTAGGTGCATTAAGTCAAACAAGGTGATGTTGATTTTCCAAAAGTGTAGCATGAAAGATGTTTTCAAAGCTCCAAAAGAAAAGTTGTTGGTGAAATGGAATTTGATTGATTCTTGGATGGATGAAGTGTTTGAATTGATCCTAGATGACCTTAGGAGGACTTACTTACAAGACCAAGGTGATGAAGAACATGTTTTTCCCTAAGAATAATTCAACCCAGAAGACCAATGTTTGCATGAAAACCCTAAGACTCAAAAGAGAATAAGCACATGTGTGGTTCAATTGTCTTTTATCTTGCTTAGGTTTGGTTCTTTTTATCACAAAACACTTTCTTGATTATGTTTCAAACTGAATGTCCAATGTCCCACTTTCTTTTTCATCCCATAAGGTCATTTATGCAAAAATCAAGGAAAATAGGGCAAAAGTCTCCTCAGTTTTAACCTTATTGGAAACAAATGATGATAAAATCCAAGCACTTAGAAACCTCTAAGGATATGATCCCTAGGGAAAGCAAGAGTACTTGAATTCATCAAAGGTATTTGTTTCCTCAAAGGGATTTGAAATTTGGAGGTCTTTGTGAATGTTTGTTTTCAAAAGTTTTGAGGACCAAGCAATGTATTCTTCACTTCCAAGAAATTTTTTACAACCCTAGGATGATGAGACAATATTTTGTTGGGTTCCCACTTTGACAAATCCAACTATGCATATTTTGTGCGGATGGCTAGATGCTTGACCACATTGGCTCCCCTCCACGACACACACTTCTTGGGTCAGCCAAGCATCAATACCCATGAATCTCCCATGGCATACTTTCCATCTCTACAACAAAACCACATGTATAACATGGGGCAGCTTCAAAGGACATGACCTTTTGCACCAACAAAATAGATAAGGATTTGGCCTTTTCTAAACAAAGGGTTTTAATTCGGGCATTCCATTCGTGGGGGATTATCCAACGCCGGCGAGAGTCCATTTCTGTCCATCTCGTTGGAATAATCCTCATGATTCTTGAACTTTCCTCAAGAATCCACACTTATATACCAGTTGGAAGTCGCTTGGCTTTAGCGTGGTCTTGGTTGGTTCATTCCCTTGGGTGAATACTTTTTCCCACAAGGTAGGCCCGCTAAGATAAACAAAAGCAAGTATACTTATTCGTAGTTTGATCAACCTTTGTTTAGAAACAAAGGGAGAGCACACGCCATAAGTCTACTCACACTCGCAAAGTGTTTTGTTCAATTTTAAACCCAAAAAATGAAGTGTGGAGGTAATACTTTTGATTCTCAAGATCACCGTGAGGTGCGAGAGAAGCACATATGCCTTTTATATGATATTACTTTGTTAAAAGGATTATAAAACATCAAAAACACATGTTCATTTTAATCCTTCAAAGCAATAATGAGTTATTTTTAAAGCACCAACTTTGAAGTGTGAAAGTTGCCTTGTTCAATTCTTAAACCTTTAAACAAAATCTAGTATGTTGTTCCTAAGGTTCTTTTTAGCCTTTTGCAAACTTTGGAAAATAAATTTTGTTTGTTCTTTTTAGAGCCCAAAATAAATTTTAGTGTCTTAAGAGCATGAAAGTAAACAAATTTCTTAGAAAGGGATTATAAGTTCTCCCAAAGTGTTTAAAAAAACTTGATACAATGATATGATAAATTCATAAAGAACCCTTGGCCTTCGTTTTTCTTCCTTCACTTTTGATCAAGAAATTTCCTCTTTTGGCAGATTTCAACAATTGTTAGATTTTTTCCACTTTTGGAAACTTTGCATATATGACTTTGAGAGTCCTATTTTTTCTCAAAAGATTTATAAAACTAAGATAGAATGAATTTCCAACTTACATATGAAATTGGAAACATGGGTTTTTAGTTATTTAACAAAAATAACTTTCAAAAAACTAGGAAAAAACATTAAAATGTCATTTTGAGGGCCAAGATGAAAGTTTCAAGCCCCAAAAATGTGCCAAAATTGCCACCAATTTGATAGGTTGGGAATCCATATGCCACATCATAAAGAAACCACCTGTAAAATTTCAGCCAAAACCCACATCCAAGTCAAAAGTTATGACCTCGGGAAGTTTCCTGCATCACAAAAAAAAGTTAAAAAAAACCAAAAATCTGTAGGTGCGGTGCAGTTTGTAAAAGCGGCGCAGTTTGGACAAAAGAGGCGCTATATAGCATCGCGCAGTTGATTGTGGGAAGCACTCTACATAAACAAAGAGTGAATAAGCGGCGCGATATGGTCAAGCGGTGCAGTTTTGGAAGCGGCCCTGTTTAAAATTTCAAAATTTTCAGGTGGGAAAGCAAAAGCGGTGGAGTTTGGAGGAAATGCAGTGCGATATGGTGCCGCAGTGTAGCGCTGTGGAGATGAAAGCAGTAGAGTTAGAAAATTTAAAAATGACAGGCAGGAAGAGAAAAGCGACGCAGTTTGGAAGTTGTGCGCGGTTCAATATGGCACTGCTTCTGTAAAAGCAGTGCAGTATGGAGCCACGCCTCCGGAAGCAGCGCGATATAGCACCGTGGAACTATTAAGCGACACAATTTTCTGTGACCTACCAATTTTTTTTAAAAATGCGGAAATGTTGAAAAACGTGATTAAATTCTTGAGTTTTCCCTCCTTCTAGCACCAAAATGTGAACCCCAATTTCATACCTGCACAAATACAACAAACAATCATATTATTAGATCATATGCAAGCAAGAAAAAAGGGTTCCCCATGAAATTAGATTGAAACATTAACATAGGAAGAAAATGAACAACAATGCAAATGAAAGTAAATAAATCCTATTTTAATGAACAAACTATCAATCCCATGGGGGAGTTGGTGCCAATTGATGTGTTGAAATCAGCCCTTTCCCAAGCCCTTTGTAAGCTTTGTTGATGATTTGATGAGTGATCCACCTTGATGAAGATTCAATCAAGCTTCATGATAAAAATCTGCATAACCTAGCTAGGAATGTGAAGAAATGATGAAACTTAGATATGCTTCAAGAAGAAGTTGAGTATAGTAAGTTTACTCAAATTGTGGATGATAGAATGAGAGGAAGAGTCTCTCATTTATAGATTTCCAAAATGGAAGAGAGAGTGAAATTGAACAATGCGGGATCATTCAACATCCAATGGCCAAGTGCCACTTGTGAAGATGTGAATGGTTGAGGAATGAGCATATTTTGATCATTGTGCATGATAAATGCCATTGGATTCAAATTTGAATTTTGAATGTGACATGTTGGGGGGAGAGAAGAATGAATTTAATGTCACTTGGCTCAATGCACAAGGACATGTAAGAGGCATCGAATGCCTTGTTGGAAGGACTAAGTCCATTTGAATTTGAATTCAAATTTGAGGGAATATTCCCTTTTAATGCCATGTTGAGAGAAAATAGATGAGTTAATAAATCAAAGTAATTGATTTATTGTGCAAGTTGCATTGTCTAGAGAATGTGACATAGATTAGGATTAAATTGATCAAAGATTAATTAATTTAATGAAGAATTAAGAGATGTGATTATTTAGAATTAAATTTATGAATTGATTTAAATCAAATTGAGAGGAAATGATTAATTAAATAAATTATTTTGATTTATTTAACTAAGGAGGAATATGTTCGATTTAAATGAAATAATGTTTTAATTTATTCAATTTAATAAGAGGACTTTAGAGATTTAATTTAAATAAAATGAATTATTTAAATGAACAGAGAAAGATGATTAATTAAATTAAATTGATTAATTTAATCACCAGAGGAGAAAGACCTAATTAAATAAATAATGATTTATTTAATTAAGGGATGAAAGGTGTTGATAAGCTAAGAGTATGATTCAAGATGAAACAATGTTAGTAGGATGAGAATCAAGTGCATGTATATTTTACATGTCTACAGATATATTAGTAGGAGCCTTTTTAAGGTCCTCAACACTAGGGACTCTAAGTTGAGAAAGGGGTAATGGCGTAGGAGTGCGTGATCCCCTATATGTTTGAGTCACTATGTTACAACTTAGTGGCTGCAAAACATTGTTATGAGTAGAGTGAATCATGGATTTCAAGATATATCTTAGTTTTTAATGTGATTCACTAGTGGGAGGAGACTTAGGAGGCTCATTAATTAAAGGAGATCCCACTTGTGTAGTTATAACCTTAAGAATCTTGTCTTTATTTGTATGATTTGGTGGTGAACGAGATTCTATTGTCACTTGATTATCTTCTCCTAGGGAAGGTTTAGTGTTTTAAATTTTTCTTGTCACCCAATGGCGTAGTTAGAAAATGCGACGAAGTTTAGAAACTCTAGTGGTGCAATATAGCACCGCTGATAATTGAGAGCGGCACTCTACAGTAGGACAGAGAGCACAAAGGTGGCACTATTTCAACCCAGCGACACAGTTCAAAAATTTAAATTTGTGGGCGGGAAGACTCCAACGGTGGAGTTTGGAGTTCGAAGTGGTGCGATATAGTGCTGCTTGACTGATAGTGGTGCAATATGGCATTGTTGAACTGTGAGCGGTGGAATTTCCTATAGGCACAAAAAATGTCAAAAAACCATGGATTTTGGAAAAATGTGATGAATTTCTCCAAATCAGCCCCCCTTCTAGCACCAAAATTTGAACCTCAATCCTATACCCGCATAAACACAA
The DNA here is from genome assembly GCA_007115665.2 of Sequoiadendron giganteum. Classification (NCBI taxonomy): domain Eukaryota; kingdom Viridiplantae; phylum Streptophyta; class Pinopsida; order Cupressales; family Cupressaceae; genus Sequoiadendron; species Sequoiadendron giganteum. The sequence goes on along the minus strand of CM021102.1, from coordinate 48,679,540 downwards.
GAAACAAACACTTTAGTAAGTTCATATGCAAGATAAAATAAGGATTCCCCATGATATCCATTTGCGATGCTCAAATAGGAAAGAAAATGAAGAAGTGAACAAAGAACACAATGAAATCCTATTCTAAGATGCAAACTCTTGATCCCATGGGGAAATTGGTGCCAATTATGTGTAGAAATTGGCCCTTTCCCAACTCCTATGCAATCTTTGATGAAGATTTGTAAATGATTGAAGCTCCTTGATGAAATTTTGGCATAACCTTGCTATGAAACCATGAAAATGATGAACACTTGATATGAAAATGGATAAGTTGTGGATGAAATGAAGTATAGTATACTTGCTTGGATTGTGGATGATAGAATGAGAGGAAGAGTCTCTCATTTATAGATTTCGAAATTGGAAGAGTGAGTGAAATTGAGCAATGTGGGATCATTCAACATCCAATGACCAAGTGTCACTTGTCAAGATGTGAATGGTTGAAGGTTGTGCACATTTTGATCAAAGTGCCAATAAATGATATTAGGTGGAATTTCAAAATAGGGAAATGACTTGTTGGAGAGGGAAGAAAATGGAGTTATGGCCACTTGGCTCAAGGAAAAAGGACTTGTAAGGTGAAATAAATTCCTTGTTGGAAGGACCAAGCCTACTTGAATTTGAATTCAAATTTGAGGGAATATTCCTCTTTTATGCCATGTGAGGGAAAATAGGAGATTTAATAAATCAACGTAATTGATTTATTGTGCAAGTTGCATTCTCTAGAGAATGCAACATAAAATAAGATTAAATTAACCAACATTTAATTAATTTAATGAAAAATTAGGAGATGTGACAATTTAGACTTAAATTTATGTATTGATTTAAATCAAATTGAGAGGAAGGGTTTAATTAAATAAATGTTTTGATTTACTTAACTAAAGGGGATAATGTTAGATTAAATCAAATAAGGTTTAATTTATTCAATTTAATAAGAGGACTTTAGGGATTTAATTTAAATAAAATGAATTATTTAAATGAACAAAGATAAAGGATTAATTAAATTAAATTGATTAATTTAACCATCAAGGGAGAAAGACCTAATTAAATAAATAATGATTTATTTAATTAAGAGATGAAAAGTGATGATAAGCTGAGAGTACAATTTAGGATGAAATGATGTTAGTAATCAAGATCAAGTGCGTTGGTCAATTTTCCATGTCTACATTTCGCCCCTCTTTGAAGCAATAGACTTGTTGCGTTGGTTCAAAGAATAAAGTGTTGTGATCAAAGTTCAAAATTTCTCATTTTTTTTGAATTCCCCACCGTTGCCCTAGTAGATGGATTATGCTGATATGTTGCCCCCTCAAGAGATTGGACAAAAAATTATTTTTTTGGATGATTTCGCGAAAAAGAGGACAAGGTGCCCGATAGGTCCAAAAATGCCCTAAGATGCCAAAAAAGATGCAACATGGCCTCAGTTGGACAAAAATGGGATTGGGGGACCAAAACCCTAGTTGGATGGCCAAATTAGGTCAAAAAACCCTAATTTGTAGGCTTAGATAGACCTTGAGGGGTTACTTTCAATTCATTTGCACACTTAGCCTTTAGAATTTTCTTCATTTTGAGCTCTGAGTTCCGGTCGAGATGGTGCAATGATAGCTTCCCAGGCATGTGTCGGAAAGGGTATGAGTGCACAAGCGGCCAGTCGGTGCAAGATTCGTGGTATGTACCCCTATCTTGACTTTTAATTTTCTCGTTTTACATGCATTTACTAGGGTTCGAGTCAACTTTAGGTCAAGCGACGCTATAGAGGACCGCTTTAAATGCTCAATCAACACTGCATGGCTTCAAACTGTGTCGCATATGAGAATAGTGTTGCCACGAGCCAGTTAGGAGAATTAGGGTTCTATCCAATCTGTACCACATATGCAAATTGGACCGCACAGTGCAGTTTGGAACTAGGGTTTCGGCACAAAGTCAGTTGCACATGCAAATCGGGCCACTCAACACAGTTTAGAATTTATAAATTTTCAAACTCCACCACGGTGGCACAGTTTGGAACTTTTCAAACTGTGTCGCATTTGCAAACAGCATCACATTTGCTATTTCAAATGTGAAAATATGATGCGGGAGGTAGATGTTTTTATGAGACTTGACACGATGGTTTCCCTTGTGCATAAGGATCTCGATATACTTCATTCAAGGGATCACAGATGGTCGATGCTCAGAAGATTACAAGATATGCACATATTCCTCGAGGAGCAGCTTGGTATACTTGGCCTTTGGTTTGTTGTGTACATTCCTCCTATTCAAACCCACTTGGGGATGATGACAGCTTTGGCGGAGCGATGGCACAGTGAGACCTCCTTCCACCTTCCTACTAGTGAGGTGAATGTTGCTCTTGAGGATGTTTGATGCATCCTATGACTACCCATCCATGGAGTGAGAGCCATTTATGATCTAGATGCTGGTAGAGATGCTTGTTATGATGTGATGAGTCTTGATGAGATCAACTTTCTTGAGGGACAGATAGACTTGGAGAGGTACCGGCACGTAGTGCCCACCTACAAATTGATTGTTGTGGCCATCATTTCAGGTTTAGTGGTACCAGATCAGTGGGGCCGATACTTCAGTCTAGGTTCAGGGCTAGCTTGGGAGTGGATGGTCATCCGCAGGGAGTGATTTGCTTGGGGGCTAGTGATGTTGGCCTCACTATACAGGGAACTCCATGAGTTTTCATATCTTAACAACAGGGCCCTCGGGGCTAGGGTCACTTTACTACACATCTGGGCATGGGAACGGATTCCAGTGCTCCATCCAGTTGTCACACCGATCATTCTAGATATTGATGATCCTATCATTTGGCGATATGGGGAGCCCAGATTTGCTTCACCCACACAGGTACATGAGGCATTGCCCGCTGGCGATGGGTGATCGATGAGATACGAGAGTTTGTTTAGAGGCCTTGGATGGATATAAGCAGCTATTCTTTGCTCGACAGGATCGATGGATGCAGGGTTGTGAGCACACCATGATAGAGTAGTCTGACAGTTTGGCGAGGTTCAAGATAGGCCAGATGACCAGTATGTGGTGATCTCTTCCCATTAGTCACGAGAGACAGAATGAGGCCAACCCATTCCAATGCTGGAGGCAGTAGCCTCATTTAGATAGCTAGCAGCCAGGTCATGGCCATGTCCATATGAATAGGGGCTGGCAAATGCAGGGGTTAAACATGCTTATAGAGCTTGGTTCAGGCCTCCTCTTTGATTAACAGTTCCAGGCACAGTTCTCCCATGATGGAGGTTGAGAGGTAGATCAGCCGACAAGGGCAGAGGACAGGGAGGTAGGGGCGACGGTGACAGATATAGTGATGGGGATAGGAGAAGAGGTGGCACTCCACCACATCAGACACCGCCATGAGACCAGGCACCACCACAAGCACCGACACCATTGCAAGACCAGGAACCACCATGAGACTAGGCACCACTATGGGACTAGGTACCACACTAGTAGCTACTTGCATAGCCAGACCATAGGGATGCCCTAATTCAGTAGCTTCAGGGGCAGATACAAATTTTGACGACTGAGTGAAACCAGGCTCTTCAACAGGTTTTGGCAGTTACTACTAAGAGGGACCAAGCCCGGACCGAGAGGGATTGGGAGATCAATCAGAGGTGATAGCTAGAGAGTACAACCTCATCTACCTAGGGTCGGATAGTATCTTTGAGAGCATACTGGGAGGTGGTGAGAGAGGTCAAGTACTATTGGTAGAATTACGGGAAGGCGGTTCCACCAGATGGTCGGGTGCCAGAATTTTCATAGCAGACAGGGATGAGGACTCCAGAGGACCATGGTGAGAGGTAGGCAGAAGAGGGTAGTGGCCAACAAGGCTAGCCCTTGATCACAAGAACTTTATCCATTTTTTGATTTTTGGGCTTTGATACCTATTGCCCCTATTATATCATATATCTTGATGTATACACTTGATCCAATTTTTGTATTATGATAGTTGTATTATTTTGATGATATATATATATGAGGTGGTTCTACTTATGATATGTTCTATGATGTATGATGTATGGATGCATTTTAATTTCCTATGTGCAATGAGATGTTATGAAAATGCTTTTAATTTATGCTCATGCTATATGATGTATGTTTCTATATGATGTGATGGTGATTATGAATGCATTTCTTTTTGTAATTTTCTATGCATTTTGATGACGATCATATGGATGCAATGTATGCTTATGATTATGTATCGATATGCAAATGACAAATGATATGTGGCTGATTATGTAATGATATTGGATGCTAATGATTTCTATTATGTCCTTAATGATTTGTGTAATGTATGAATGTAATGCAATGATTTCTTGAGATACTTAGAATAACAAATCTATATTATTCCTCATAACTTAAGATGATGATAATGCGAGATGATATGATGTGGTATGATCTATATGATATGATATTCACTTATGCTGATGATTTTATGGATGCAAGGCGGGTGCATTAGTGATGTTCTAATTGAATCTCATGACACCATGTTAGTATGGAAAGAAGATAGAAGAAAAGAGATCCAACAAGTCATTAAAATGATGATGATTTGCTTACCAAGAGTTGGGATTTTCAAAGGGCCAATTACTTTATGGTTGATAACACACGTAGGTATGATGCATCAAGGTATAAAGAACCAAGATGGCGTGGTACATAGTGTGATGGACTTTTACTTGACAATCAGATAGGAGTATTCCTATTCACACTTAGCATACGAAACCTTATTTAGGATGTAGTTTAGACATTCTAAACATCTCAGACCAAAACATAGAAAATAAAGCTTTCCTATGTGGTCAACAAGATACCTAAAACGCCATCCCTACAAACCAAACAAAACATGCATGACTAATTTATTTTACAAGAGTATCCCACAAGCACGAAAAATAAAAAAGATAATGATCACTGCCCCATTCCTTTCTCTCTAACCTATTTTGTTTAGGCATCATCGAGAGGTCCTTGGAATGTGTGCAAATAAGATAAGTCAAAAAGACCAAGGTAAAGTAAACAAACAAGCTAATGTTCTTCATACGACTAGACAAGGCTAAACTAAGGTGAGATACCTGATGCTTATGTGCATCTTGGGAAGGATACATCCTAGGACATGTTGGGATTAGGTTTTGATGAGATTGATTGGATGATAAGCTATTGATACTCCGAGTTGACCAACTTGCTTGCTTACTGACCTAGACTTGAGACTTTGATGATTAGGTGTGTTCACTTCTAGACTTGCTTCTGACTGACTCAACAAAGGATGAAGGTGATGATTGATTTATTAGTAGTGGTGATTATTGTAGGTGAAAGCGAGATGAGATGGATGCACCATTTTGCATTTTCAGATATTTGGAATTTTGAGATTTATGACGAAGAGACTAACTTAAAGACCTATCCTATGGGTCTCAGGAGCTGATCCATAGATTAGCCTTTCCTATGTTATACATGCAAATACCATGTAGTTCGACTGATGACAGACTCAATTCGGTGATGAGAAAGATGGGCAAATGAATTTCCAGGTTGTGACGAATGCCTAAGGACTAACCTAAAATATCTTGGGGGCTGATCAAAGATCAACCTTGCATGCGTTCAAGCTCAGAGATGACGTAGTTTGACCCAATGATTATTCCACTGACTTGGTTTTTTGTTTTTTTTTAGATTTTCGACATGTTTTGGATTTTTTTGAAGGATTTTTTTTATTTTTTTTATTTTTTGATGTTTAGGAAGATCACTAGAATATACATGAATCTAATCTGATGTAGGTATAGGAACATGCCCCCAGTGTGATGTGATAGACTACTTTGATATAGGAAAGAAAAATTGACCTTGGGAATATGCCAAGTAGTACTATGGTGGAACATGATATGAGCACAAGATCAAGCTATGGTACGAAATGCGAATGGATGGTGGAAGGATCAATGGAATGTAATGGATAAGTGAGTGCGCGGAATAGGCCATGAAGATCCTAGTGGAGGGAGAGTGATTTATTTATGCTTGGCACCTACTTGCTAGGTTTTCACCAAGGTACTTGTCCAAAGCACCACCAAAGTGGTTTTCACTAGAGGACGATTTTTTTTTCTTTATTGTTTTCAATCCTTTTTTTTCTTTTTGTATTTTTGCATTTTTTTGTTGTCACCAAGACGCTTGTTTACCAGGTTTTCATTAGGGTGACCTTTTTTTTATTTTTTTGTATTTTTTGGTTTTATACCTTGCATGATTTTAGGCATAAAACATTTTGAGATGGGAGTTGTTCAGGGGATCTTACAGAGGCTCGCCTTCTGGTGTTGATAGCTAATATGCCCCTAATTTATAGCTTGTTGTGATGACAAAAGGTCTCAACCATTTAGGCTCAAATTTTACCTTTTTCTCTAGGTTTGGCACATTCTTTTGGTTCTCCTTTAGCACAAGTTAGCCAATTTGGATGGTGCGTCTCCTGATCTTTTTGTTGTAGTTATGCTTTAGGCAGTTTTGATAGACCTGTAGATGGTTGAGGGCATCCATGCATCATTCATCTAATAAATCTAGCTCATTTAACCTTGAAACTCAATATTCCTCATCTGTAATGAGGTTTTGAAATGATATCCTTAATGATGGGAGCTCGATCTCAATTGGGAGGATGGCTTATGATCCGTAGACCAGGGAGAATGGGGTGGCACCTATTGGCATGCAAATGCTATTGTAGTAGGCCCATAAGGTGAGATTTAGCTGCAGATGCCAGTCACGACCAGAGTCATTGACTATTTTCTTAAATATTTTCAAGATAGTTTTATTAGTGGCTTCTTCTTGGCCATTGCCTTGCAGGTAGTATGAAGTGGAAACACGATGTTGAATATTGAATTTGTAGCAAAGGTCACGCACATCCTGATTCTTGAAAGGTGTCCCATTATGAGAGATAATTGATTGGGGGACACTGTATCAACAAATGAGATAGTTCAGGATGAAATTTGATATCTATTTTCCAGTTATGTAGGTCATTGGGATGGCTTTGAACCTCTTTGTAAAGTAGTTCGTGGTGGTCATGATGAATTTATGGCCATTGGATGAGGTGGGTGTGATTTTTCTGATGAGATTGAGCCCCCATTGTGAAAAGGGCCAAGGTGTAACAATAGGATGAAGCTCTTGATTTGGTCTCCATGTAGTTGGCACTGTAAACACTTTCTGGCAAAGTCATGTGCCTCTCTTTCCATTGTTGGCCAGTAGTATCCGGTCCTCAGCAATTTCTTAGCCAAAGTTATACCACTTGAGTGCAAACTGCAAATGCCATTGTGGACCTTTGTCAGAGTAGTCAAGGCTCCCTCAAGATTTAAGTAACACAATAGGGTTCCTTCAATGATCCTATGATAAAGGGTTTCTCCTAGGATGAAAAAATGTAAGGACCTTTTGACAAAGGCTCATTTAAGGTCTGGGGTTATGTCAGATGGGAGGACTCTTATTCACATGTAGGTATAGATGTCATGATACCATGGATCACTGGGACCAATAATTTCGCACATGAATTCAGACTCTGGTACCTCGAATGTCAGTACGAGAAGCTGCTCTAACAAGAATTCTTGTTTTGGAACATTGTTTGGGATTTCCAAGAGTGATCCAATTGTGGCCATAGCATCTGCCGCTCTGTTGTTTTCTCTAGGTAGCTATTTAAAGGTGACATCAATGAAGAATTATTTGAGGCTCTCCACCAATTTCTTGTATGGAGTTAGCTTGTCATCCTTTGTTGGGTACTCACCATTGACTTGGTTCATGATGAGCTATGAATCTCCATAGACTTTGAGAGCCATAATCTTCCATTGTACTGCAATCCTTAATCCTATGATGAGAGCTTCATACTCTACTATGTTGTCCATGCATGAAAAATATAGTTTGTAGGATTTGGGTATGCAATCTCCCTAGGGAGTGATGAAGAAGATTCTGACACCTGACCCATGTTGTGTGTATGACCCATCGAAATACATATTCCAATGATTTTCTATACTTATGTTGAAAATTGACTTATCTAGAAATTCTAAGATAAGTGGGTTGTCGGCATAAATTGGAGCCTCTACTAGTTGGTCTGCAATTGCTTGTCCTTTGATGGCCTTGCGCTCTACATATTTAATATCATGTTCTGTCAATATCATGAGCCACTTAGTTTTTCATCTTGTGAAAGTGGCCTTAGAGAGAAGATACTTTAGTGGATCTATCTTTGCAATCAGCTTGATCTGATGAGCCAGCTTGTAGTGCCTGAACTTTTGGGCTGCAAACACAACTTCTAGGTAAGCTTTCTCTATTGGTGTGTAGTTGATATCATGCCCTACCATTGGCCTATTGATGTAGTATATCACTCTTTCTCTTCCATTTTCATTGTGTTGAGCTAGTAAAGCACTAATAGCTTCCATGGTTGCTGAAATGTATAGAATCAATGGTTTTCTTGGAGTAGGTGGCATTATCAATGGAGGCACAAGTAGATATTATTTGATTTTAATAAATGCCTTATCACACTTATCATCCCAATTGTATGTTACTCCCTTGTGGAGTAGATGTCCATATGGAATTTGTTTATCTTCCAACCGTGCTATGAATCTACGGATGGATTGGAGCCTGCCTTGTAGGCCTCTGAGCTATTTTAGTGTCTTGGATGCTTCCATGTCGAGGATTGCGTTGACCTTGGTGGGATCCACTTCTATTCCTCTCATTGATACTATATATCCCAGGAGTTTTCTTGATTGTACCCCAAAGACACATTTCTTGGGGTTGAGTCTAACCTTGTATTTCTCCAATCTGTCAAAGATGGAACTTAGAGCTGCTATGTGATCCTATCTTTTCCTTGACTTGGCCAATATATCATCCACAATTTTGTGAATCATATCATGAAAAATTAGTGTCATGGCCCTTTGATATGTTGCTCCCGCATTCTTTAACCCAAATGGCCTCATGTTCCAGCAGTAGGTTCCCCATGGACATGCGAATGTTGTCTTATGTTGGTCTTCCTTTGCTATCATAATCTAGTTGTACCCTGAGAATCCATCCATTAGTGATAGCATCTCGTGTCCGACTGTCATGTCTACTATCACATCAATGTTGGGTAGTGGAAATTCATCCTTAGGACATGCTTTGTTTAGGTCTCTGAAACCAGTACAGATAGAGATTCCCACATTTGGCTTTGAAACTAGCACAAGATTGGACACCCATTCTAGATAATCAATTGGGCATATAAAGCCAGAATCCAAGAGTTTCTATAATTCCACCTTGACTAGCAAGGCTATCTGAGGGTACATCTTTCTCAACTTCTATCTTACTAGCTTTTCCCCTCGGTAGACAACTAAATGATGAACCATGACTTAAGGATCAAGACCTGACATGTTGACATAAGTCCACACAAAGTTCACCTTTCTTTCTCTTAGGAATGCCGCTAAGAGTTCTTGTTCTTCTGTGAGAAGCGATTTAGCATAGAAGGTGATGTGTGGTGTTGCTTTTGTTCCCAAATTGATAGGATTGGACCATTCTACTAGGACTGCTGATTTCTCTTGATGAAGTGCAGTAGGGGGAGATTGAATCCTTCATCTTTTGACGCCTTAGAGAGGTTTTCACCATTGGATGCATCCTTTATTTTTACTATTCTATGGTTAGAGAGTGTCACAGTGTGGTTTTCACTCAATGACCCTGAGCTTATTCTCATTCTTTTTCTTTTGTGACCGAAGGACTCAATTGTCTACCCATAATAGGTCTGTGTGTCCAGTGTGATGTTGAATCTAGCTTTATGATCTCTGCATGGTACCGTATCCCTTAGTCCCATGAATTCCGAGAGTGCCTCATCATTTTTGAATGTGTCTAGAACCAATGGTCCTCGTTGGTTGTAGTCGATGAGTTGTGGGTAAACTAGGTTTATTTTGTGAGTTTGCCAGTCTGACTCAACGGGTGAGGCACTAATCATGAGTAAGGAGGAGTCTTCAAAAAGTGTGGGTAAGCCAGTTATGGTATCCTCGTCATCACTACTACTATAGACATCAGTTATGTTGAATGTGAAATTATCTAGGGCCAGACTTATTGATACAAGTAATTGAAGGGTGGTCGCTGATAACTGAGGAGGAGACTTGACTGCTCTATTAGGGGTACCTCTGCCATGTATGGTTATACTCATAGGGGTAAATCCAAGGCCAAGATTTCTCATTTGTCTTTCTACAATGATGGGCTCTAGTCATCCATCGTTGTTCTTTCCAAGGATTTCATATATGTTGTAGCCCATACCAAGCATCATTTGCAGTCCTCTGCTAGCTTCATCCATGGGTAGGTTGGGTGCGGGCCTTTCATCTTGGTATAGCGAACTTGAAATGTCTCTTTTGTCCAAATTTTCTCGACTTAGATCCCCCAATGACGGAATATAGAAGGGTCTTCCCTGAAAGTGTGGACAGGTGTTTCAACTAGTTGGGGTTGCCCATGTGACCTAGGAGATTGTGGTAACTCTCCTACAATAAAATAATTTTTCTTCATTCTATAATCTCCACACCCATTATCCTAGATCATGAGCTTGATGTCAGATATATTAGGGATGGAAGGTGTCTCTTTCACAAAAGTGGAGGCAAGGTTAGATGGATCTATATAGGGAGTGGAGGGTCCCTCATCATTTTTTGGTACTTGGGGAAATTTGTAGAACTTGGCTTCCAAGTTTTTGCAATAGGTGAATGGCTCTAGATTACCATGTATTGTGACCTCCTCATTTTGATATGAAAATTTGATGCATTCATGGAATGTTGAGGTGACTGCCTTCATTCCATGGATCCATGGGAATCCCATGAGTATATTTTAGGGTAGATCAAGGTCGAGGACCTAACATGTGGTTTCCATGGTAGCTAGCCCTACTTGGATTGGGATCCTGATAGTGCCTTGAGACACTCTTTCCTAATCATCATATGCTCTGATGGTAATGCCTTTGTTTTTTTTGATGGAGTCTTCTAAGATTCCCAAGTTCTTTATGAGTTTACATGAACAAATATTGAGGCCTGCGCCTCCATCCACCAAGACCCTTTTGACCTTTTTCTTGTGAACCAGTACTTGAAGGTGAAGTGAACGATTGTGAGATCGTTGGGCGGGGAAGTATTGATTGGAAAATGTGAGGAGATTTGAGTTGATGATGTTACTAACCATAACCTAAAATTTTTTCATATCAAGGTTAGCAGAAATAGTGGATGTAGCTAATGCTTCATCAAGGATTTTTCTATGGATGGAGGAAATTTTTAGTAACTCCATGATAGATATCTATGCGGGGGTTCTTTTTAGCTATTCGATGATGTTATAATAATAGGGAATGACTTTTGGATTTGAGATGGGGGTCTTAGATGGCTTTGATGCCCCTGCAATAGTAACCTTGCCACCGCGTGTAGTGACTCCACAATCAACATTGGCTCCTTTGATGCTAATGACAATGACCATTTCATCTATGCATGTGATGATGTCTTCGTATATAAGGTTTGCACTGGTATAATTTTGTTTCCCTTTATTGTTCCCTTGGTTATTTCCTTGATTGTTTCCTTGATTATTTCCCTAATTATGATTAGGCATCAGATTCGTGTATATTTTGAGGTCTTGATTTCAAGTGGGTTGATCAAAATTTATGATTTTGTCCTCAATAAGATCTTGGATGATGTTTTTCAATCTCATGCAATTTGCAGTTGTATGCCCTTTGATTTTATGGAAATCGCAAAGGAGGTTTTCATTGTACCATGGTGGTTTTGTCACGGGTTCCACATATTGCTCCGAATTAGAAATTTTGATAAGGTTCTCTTTAACCAGCTTCTTCATTATAGATTCGATTGACTTCCCAAGGGCCATGAACTTCCGCTTGGGAGGATACTTGTTTTGGGGAGGTGGTCCTCCTTGATTATTCAGGTTATTGAATTGATTATTTGGAAGTGGTTGTTGTTGTGCCACCGTATTGGTTTGCACATTGTTGTAGTTGAGATTTTGTGGTTGATGATGGGTTTGAATATTTTTCTTGGGAGCACGGATGACAACCTTAGCATCGACCACTCCATCATTTGTGACATTTTTGTTCCTTGACCATGTGCAAGGTTTATCATTATAACTGGTGGATGAGCAGTTAAACATAGATGCACCCCCTCACATAGTAAGGGCTCTTTCGATATTGAGCGCCTTTGGGATCAATTGATCATATGTTGTAATGCATTTCATTTTTAGATAGAATGCCAAGTTTTCTTCTAGATTGGCTATGATTGTGCAAAATTTTTGTTCTTCTGGCATGGTCCACTTGCTTTGATTGGGCTTGGATTGCCATCTCTACAAGAAGGAGGCGAATATCTCTCCTTTTCTTTTTTTTAGTGCCGATAGTTCTTCGAGACTAACATCCATACCCATGTTGAATGAATAATTTTTGAGGAATGCATCCACCATTTCCTGGAATGTTTTGATGCCTATGGGTAGATGAGAGAACCATCCCATGAAGGTACCAGTCAAGACCCAAGGAAATAGTTGCATTAGATATGTGTCATCATATGCAACTTCCATGCAATGCACTTGAAACTCTATGACGTGATTTTCAGGGTTTCACATCCCATTATATTTGTCAAATTTGGGGATTTCAAATACCTTTGGGAATTGTACCATTGTAAGACTCCTAACAAAAGGATAGGGGCACAAATTTCCCGACGTTCTGGTTGTTTTTCCTAACTAAAGATCCAAAACCTGCTGTGAGAGAAATTTATCCTGTGCTACAACATCAATTTTGTGGATCAGGAGGTAGGATGAATGTGTTTTGAGGTGTTTGCGATGTTTGATTGATGAGTGGGGTATTGGTGGAGGTTTTCTGCAAGCTTTTTTGTGCATTTAAGGCCTGCTGATATGCCTACATTTGTATCAACAATGCTTTTTATTGGTCCTACTACTGTTGTTCCAACAAAGCTTGTTGTTGGTCCTATTGTTGTTGTTCCCACAAAGCTTTTTGTTGGTCTAGCTATTGTTGTGCCAACAAAGCTTGTTGTTGGTCTAGTTGTTGTTGTGCCAACAAAGCTTGTTGCTGGTCTAGCTGCTTTTGTGCCAACAAAGCTTGTTGTTGGTCTATCTGTTGTTGTGCCAACAAAACTTGTTGTTTAGCTTGTTGTTGTGCTTGAAAATCTTGTAAGGCTTGTTGGTATCCCTGTTTATGGATTGCTTGTAGTTTTGCATGATACTGTGCTTGTGCTTGTTGAGCCTAGTGTTGGGCTTGAGCTTGAGCTTGTGCTTGTTGGGATTCTTATGCTACTTGGGTAGCTTATGCGGCTTGAGTGGCTTGTTGGGCAGCTAATTGCACTTGCGCTTGCTGAGCATCCAACTATGCAACTTGTTCATTTTGTTGAAGTAGCCTTTGGTGGGTGGATTTTTGAACTACCCAAATCATGGTGATGAATGAATTATTCATGTTAGATTTCGGTGGAATCAGCGGTGGATTGGGAATGGTGTTGATCATTGTGGTGAGCGGAAGGGTCATGTGGGTGATCGGGGTTTGGGTTGTGGGTGGTATGATCAAGATGCTTGGTCCTTGCGAAACCATGCTTTGAAGTATTTGGGGACAAGTGGATGTTTTGACCATTGTGGTGGCTTGAATGGTTTCCATATGTTGTTGTGATACTGATGGGAAAAGGAGGGGGTTTGATGTGATGCTTAGATTGCTTTGGTTTGGTAGATTGGTGGTGGGTAGGGGGGGAAGGCCCAACCCAAAAGGTGATATAGATGTCAGAGGCAATGGAGGGAATGGTGGTGTGTTCCCTTGGAAAAGTGATGAAAAGGGTGGATCAATGACTCCCCCTATTCTGAATAACCCAACTTCTCCCTACAAAATCATGGGGAGACAAGTTTGTATGCTTAACGAATAGGTTGGCATTGCATAGAATGAAGATGAGTCCGCCTGATTAATGAATTTAAGTGGAACATACGGGTGTAATGAATTTAATGGGATGGAGTTATCCAGTGTGATGTTGATATTTATCTCTTTGTTGTTTACAAGGAGATGCTTTTTAATTCATGAAACATGGCACTTCCCTTGTTAACAACTGGTGGGGTTGAAGCGATTGTTGATATGATTTGGGGTATATCCTGAGTGATGTTTGGAAGTGATATTGGGGGTATGGTCACAAGAGGCCTTTCCATATTGGTACTCACGTCAAAGTTCGAAGGGAGTTTAGACCCTTCTTTCGTTAACACATGTATATAGAGAGAGGGATTAAGTTTCAACATGACATTTCCGATCCTATGATTCTCAGAATTTTGAACCATTTCAATTATTTCCTCTTGTGTCATTCCCAAGTCATCATTGGTGATGTCCTCTACATGGTCCTCCTCTTGAGGATTTTGTGATGGAAAAGAGGAGTTGTTTGGAGGGTTGCTTGATCCTGTGAGGTTTTCTTCGGAGGTCATTTGACTTAGGTCACTTGAATTTGATGTTTCCTTAGTGATTTCCATGTTCCTCTTGTGTTGTGATCTTGTTTGAACCATAAAATAGAGATCGTTTGATCTTAATCTTAAGCACAAAAGGAGAAGAACCAGGAAAGTCTAAGGATCAAAAGTGATGATGGGGATGAGATCAATGGAAGATAGATGATGCAGATGAATGAAACTCTTGAAGAACCTTGGGGGGGATGCTAAACTTTTTAAGGCTTGAATTGATTTGATTTTGATAGTTTGACTACGTGTGTTAAGCCAAACAAGATGATAATGAACTTGTAAACCTTAGGAAGTTGTGTTATTCTAGAGTAGACTCATACAAGAGAATGATTTGGCTAAGTGTGTTAAGCCAATCAAAGTGATTTTGAACTTGTAGACCTTAAGAAGTTGTGTTATCCTATAGATAGATTCACTCTAGAGGATTGATAATTTGACTAAGTGTATTAAGTCAAACAAGGTGATGTTGATTTTGCCTCTAAGTTTAGAATGAATGACGTTTCAAAGTTCTCAATAGTTTTCTAGTGAGATGAGATTTGATTTTGATGATGGAGGTATGGATGAGAGTGATTGATTTTGATCCTAGACTTGACCTAGACAAGACTCTTTCTTACAAGGCCTCGGTATTGAAGAACATGCCATACTTCCTATGTGAGAAAAGAAAACCTTTGAAAAAGAGTTGGATTTTGTTGATAATAGAACTCATACAAAATTGTGTTGTTCTTTGAAGCATTCTTGTAGAAATTATATACCAATCTTTCTCTAACCTCAAAAATCATGGAAAGACGCTCTTCACGAGCCTTTGGAATAAGCTTCTTGAACCTTGGTTTTTGGATTTTGATTTTATAGGAAATCATTTGAGAGAACACATGTGAGGTCGAATTGTCCTTATCTTTGCTTAATGAGTTCCTTTTATCAAAAAAACCTTCTTCATTATTATTTCAAACTAAATGTCTATGCCTTAATTCCTTTTTATTCCACAAGGTCCATTATGTGAAAATCAAGGTTTCAAGAGCATAGTTTCCTAGTTTGACTTTAGTGAAAACAAATGATGATTAAACCCAAGTACTTAGAAACCTCTAAGGATAGAATCCCTAGGGAAAGCAAGAGTACTTAGGTTTGTCAAAGGATATTTGTTTCCTCCAAAGGGTTTGAAATTTTGAAGCCTTTTTATGAATGTCTATTTCCCAAAGTTTTAGATCCATGCAAGTGTTTTGGTTTTGAGAACATGTACAATCCCTAGGCTGAAAAGACAATATTTGTTAGGTTCCCACTTGGATAAATCCAGCTGCACATATTTAGTGCGGATGATTAGATATTGACCACACTGGCTTCCCCTTATAGTGCACATGCTTCTTGGGTCAATCAAGCATCAATACCCATGAATCTCCCATGGCATACTTTTCATCTCTACAATAGAACCGCATGTATGCATGGGGCGGCTTCAAAGGAACTGACCTTTTGCACCAAAAAATAGATAGGATTTTGGCCTTTGCTAAACAAGAGGTTTTAATTCGGGCATTCTATTTGTGGGGGACTATCTAGTACAATGAGAGACCATTTCTGCCCTTCTCATCAAAATAATCCTCGTGATATCGGCCTTTGTTCCAATATCCACACTTATATTTCGGATGGAAGTCGCTTGGATTTAGCGTGTTCCCGGTTGGGTCATTCCCTTGGGTGATTAATTTTTCCCACAAGGTAGGCCCGCTAAGCTAAACAAAAGCAAGAGAGAATATCCCATAGTTCAATCGACCTTCATTTAAAAAAAAAAGGGAGAACACTCGCAATATACCACACTCACACTCATAATATTGGTTTAATTTTAGTCCCAAAATGAAATGTGGAGGTAATTAGTTTACTCAACTTAAGATCACCAAAAGAGTTTTTGATTCTCAAGATCGTCGTGAGGCGTGAGAGAAGTGCATACGTCATTTTGATGATATTACTTTGAGTAAATAATTACAAAACAAAACAACACTTGTTCATTTTAAGTCCACAAGGAAAAAGTGAATTCTTTTTATAGCACCGAATTAAATGTGGGATTTTACTTGTTCAATTGTTAGACCTTAAACCAAATCTAGTAAGTTGTTCTAAAGTTCTTTTTAAGCCCTTTGTTTGCAAAATCTGAAAAAAAAAATGTATTGTTCTTTTTATGGCCAAAAAGGAAATTTAGTGTTCCCTAAAGCATGAAATATAACAAATTTCTTGAGAGATTGAGAATTCTCTAAGAGTGTTAAACAACACTAAAGTGTTTAAAAACACTTGGTATAAGATGAGAATTATGTAATAATGTAACCTTCCACTTTGCTTTACTCCTTTCCCTAACCTACAAAATGATTAAAACTTGAAGATACAGAGACAACAAATAGGTTAATAGTTCACAAAGTTGAAAACAAAAATGCACATGTCAAAAAAAATAAAAATTGAACTTTTTACTATCACCCAGCAGCATAGTTAGAAAATGCGGAGGACTTTAGAAACTCCAGCGGTGCAATATAGCACCGCTGACATCTGAGAGCGATGCTTTGCAGCAGGAAAAAGAGTGCAAAGGTGACACTATTTCAACCTAGCGGTGCAGTTTAAAAATTTAAATTTGTGGGCGGGAAGACTCCAACGGTGGAGTTTGGAGTTTAGAGTGGTGCGATATAGCGCCGCTTGACTAATAGAAGTGCAATATGACACCATTGAACTTTGAGCGGTGCAATTTCTTTTAGGCATAAAAAATTTCAAAAAACCATGGATTTTTGGAAACGCGTGATGAATTTCTCCAAATCAGCCCTTCTAGCGCCAAAATGTGAACCCCAATCCTATACCCACATAAACACAAGAAACAAACACATTAGTAAGTTCATATGCAGGATAAAAAAAGGGTTCCCCATGAAATCCATTTGCAATGCTCAAATAGGAAAGAAAATGAAGTGAACAAAGAACACAATGAAATCCTATTCTAATATGCAAACTCTTGATCCCATGGGGGAATTGGTGCCAATTATGTGTAGAAATTGGCCCTTTCCCAACACCTATGCAAGCTTTGATGAAGATTTGTAGATGATTGAAGCTCCTTGATAAAATTTGGCATAACCTTGCTATGAAAACATGAAAATAATGAACACTTGATATGAAAATGGATAAGTTGTGGATGAAATGAAGTATAGTATACTTGCTTGGATTGTGGATGATAGAATGAGAGGAAGAGTCTCTAATTTATAGATTTCCAAATTGGAAGAGAGTGAAATTGAGAAATGTGGGATCATTCAACATCCAATGGTCAAGTGCTATTTGTCAAGATGTGAATGGTTAAAGGTTGTGCACATTTTGATCAAAGTGCCAATAAATGATATTAGGTGGAATTTCAAAATAGTGAAATGACTTGTTGGAGAGGGAAGAAAATGGAGTTATGGCCAGTTGGCTCAAGGAAAAAGGACTTGTAAGGTGAAATAAATTCCTTGTTGGAAGGACCAAGCCCACTTGAATTTGAATTCAAATTTGAGGGAATATTCCTCTTTTATGCCATGTGAGGGAAAATAGGAGATTTAATAAATCAAAGTAATTGATTTATTGCGCAAGTTGCATTCTCTAGAGAATGTGACATAGATTAAGATTAAATCAACCAAAGTTTAATTAATTTAATGAAGAATTAGGAGATGTGACAATTTAGACTTAAATTTGTGTATTGATTTAAATCAAATTGAGAGGAAGGGTTTATTAAATAAATGTTTTGATTTATTTAACTCAAGGGGATAATGTTAGATTAAATCAAATAAGGTTTAACTTATTCAATTTAATAAGAGAACTTTATAGATTTAATTTAAATAAAATGAATTATTTAAATGAACAAAGATAGAGGATTAATTAAATTAAATTGACTAATTTAACCATCAGGGGAGAAAGACCTAATTAAATAAATAATGATTTATTTAATTAAGAGATGAAAAGTGATGAGAAGCTGAGATTACGATTTAGGACGAAATGATGTTAGTAATCAAGATCAAGTGTGTTGGTCAATTTTCCATGTCTACAAGGGGAATAGCTAATATGATTGTTCAGAACATCCAAGGTTGTATTCTCTATCACTAAAATGCTCTTATAGGGAGAAGGTAGGGAAGATTTCTTAGCATATCTAGATTTGTATGATACTAGCATTGTTTGAACAAAAATGACAAATATATGTCACCATTTCATCCACTATTGCAGCAAGATGAACAATGTAGATATGAATATACATAACATGTTTATCCAATGTATGCTAAGTTTTAAGAATTTAAATAATTTATATGAAAGAATGAAAAATACTTTTAGCACACTTGTGCATAGTTCTATGAATGTAAACATTGTATAAGAAAAAAGTAAAAAGTAATTTTATCAATATTAGGCACAATTTTAAAAATATAAGCATTTTGCATATCTAATGATGAAGGTGTATAAAAAATGACAACCCTAATTGATGATTTTGAGTTAGAAGCATAAAAGCTATGTTCTCAGAACTTTACAGACTTATAATATATGGTACTAAGAGGTCTAGGAAGCACAAAAATGAGGTTTTTGATGCTACAACGGGTTGTTAAAAATGTGAACTGCGACTAGGTCACCCAGGATGGTGATCTAGTCCCACTAGGGATATATTTAAAATTTTCTAAATTTTTTGAGTGGTTTTGATGTGTTTCAGGCTGTATGATGTATTCTTAAGGTGAAAATGAAAATTTTAGAAATTTTCAATGAAGATAAAAATGCAAGCTAACATGAGCTTTTCATGAATGCAATATTTTATAAATCCAAGGATGCAAACAATGCAAAAGCCTAATACAATGCAAGCTTTTTCCTAAGATGAAATGAAAAATTAGAAAGTTAACAAGTGTTGGAAAGTTGAGTTCACAAAAACGAACCACCAAAAACATATACAAGAAGGGAAAGAGGATACCCCAAATAGGCTCCTAGGGTTTTCCACCTAGGAGCTCTTGATTGAGAAAAGGGCCTCATTCACCTAGTGATATGGTCTCTTTGGAAAGTTCATTCAAAGGGTAGGGGCTGAATAGGGTTGTGTTGTGTGTGATGAAGTGTGTCTAGATGTTGTATTGTAATGAAACTAAGGTAACTATGAAATGTAAACAAAAGCAAATGTAAACTATGTGCAAGCTAAACTAAATGACCTAAATGTATGCAAACTAGAAAGAAACTGGAAATAATAGAAGTGGTGCACCTGGGTATTGAAATTTGTAGATGAGGAGCTCCAAATTTTTTTGGAATCTATTGGAAATCTTCATAGGGACACTTATGTCAGAATGGGTGACCTAGTTCTTCTATTGGGAAAATCTGTCGTAGTGGGTTTCTGCCAAAAGGGTATCCAAAAATGCCAAAATCCTCAAAAAATAGGCTCAGAGGGACAAGGTGATGGGTGAGGCCATTGATGTCACAACTCACATAATTTAAATTTTTATTTATCGAATCGGCCATGTTTCAGAGCAATATGTGATAAGGGGAATTCCACAAATTGGGGGGGTTTTACGTTGTGAACAACAACTATGATTTGGGTGAAACTCCTTCGAGAGCTCTCAGGAGCTCTCAGGAGTGCTTCAGAATGGAATGTGGTGACTTGTTCTTAATGATGTATTTTCCTAATGGTTAACTAATGCCTATTTAAATTGATTCTAATCCTAAAGATTAAGCTTAGATGTCACCTAACTCGATTGGAATTTGTTCATTGGGAGTTCTATGAAGTGAATTTAAACTAATGTTAAGTCTAAATAAAAAATTCAAAGTTGTTGATAAAGAAATCTATTTACATTTGCAAGTAATAAACTTTATTCTAGGAAAATAATGAAGCTAATTATGTTGCAGAAATTCAAACACTAACTCTAGGAAATAACAACACAAAATCCCAAGAACACATTCCAACTTAGTTTCGGTTCTATCTTTACACTAATAATGATTACTAATTTCATTATAACCATGTGCATCTATAAATGAGTACGTAATGAAAAATTGTGATGATTAATCTGATTCTATTCTATAGTGAAATTCAATAAGATAACCTAGTAAATACCATTGTTGAACTGTGATAAATAAGAATTAAACTGCTAATTCCAAACCAATTATAACGAAACAAAATTAAATGAACCAAATGAAAATGACACAAGATCACCTCCTTTAGTTGAGCAGGCCTTGCTCTTCCTTTGGTGGGATCACAACATACTAATTAAGATCAACCTTCTATTTTCATTCGAATTGACCAAAATTGGCGAGTAAAACAAAGTACTGAATAAAAAGTTACAATCTCCAGCAAAATATCTACTGACTCAAAAAAAACCTAAGGATGGATATTTATAATAATATCCCTTATTTGAACTCAAACTACTGGCACTAACCACCAATTACAGAGTACAAAGGAAAATGAAACTCTATTGAAAACTATCTAAAGAATCTCGCAATATTCCAGTTGTAACGGCAGTTCCAAAATCGGCAGAGAAAGCCAATCCGGAATTATAGCAATTCAAGATCTTTCGGGAGCCTATAGGAGTGTGATTATAACAATGATGTTAAATAGAGAGTCTAACAAATACAACTTGATAGTTGACATTGAAGTTCCTACATGAAATCCTCAGAGATATATTGTATTTATGATAACATATATTTTAATTTGCACAATGATACCAATATTAACACAATAAAAAGAAACACATTTAATGTAAAACATCACATCTAATATATCCTTCAATTAGTCATCTATAACATAAAAAAAGTAAACTTTAAACATATTATCTACCACCATAGTAGTTAATTAATATTATAATAAAGTCTTTTGAGTATCTAAAAAGGTTAATAAAAATAGTATTCTCAAGCACTCATCATCCTCCCCCCCCTTGATATAAACCATGTCCTCGTGGTGGAGGATCTAGCAAATCTTTGTTCTTTTCTATCAACCAAATAATTAAATCTTCAAACTTAGCATCATGCAACATATATTCTAAGAAATTCCTTTGATGAGCATATCCATTTTTCCTTTCAACTGATCTCATCCACCCTCTCAGATTTTCTCCAGTGAATTATGGTGCTGAATCAAATGTTGGGGCTATTATAATGATAAGAGGAGGTCTAAACCTCATTCCTACCCATTTTGTTTCATGTTCATCAATAATACTAATCACAGTCCCAATTCTAGTTATGTTCCATGTGATGTTCCTGGGAGAAATCAATTCTCTCCTCCTAAGTTGTGGTGGAATGGTTTTGTATCTATCTTTGACTGCACTCAAAGCTCTCATTGGAAGTCATTCTTGAACCCTTTTGAAAACTTGGATACTCTCATTCAAAATCCTTCTATATATAGGGCCTACATTCTCTGATGTGGCAAATAATCTGAAGTGAGCCCTGAAAGGTCTAGACCATGGAGTTTCATTTCTCATTGGTAGCCCAAGTTTCAACTGTGCTTCTTTATATTGACTATCCCTGTTTTCCCATTCTACCTGGTTTTGGAGCAAAGAGACAAAAGATATTATTTGAAGTTCTCCAATGAAAACATTGAGGAATGACTGTGGATAATCGCCAAGAAAAAAGCCATGTTGGAAATATTCACACATCTGATTTTGAATAGTGGGATGGCTATTGAAGAAATCTTCAAGTAATTCTCTATCACTTTCATAATTTGTCTTCCTCTTGAGTAATAGTTGGTTTGTCTTCCATTGAAGAATCCTTTCTCTTAGAAAAAGTGCATAAGACCCTAAAGGTTTCCTTATGGACAACATGGCACAAGACAATTCTACCATATGTTGTAATCTCTCATACATTTCATCTTTTTCTTTTACCAACTGTAAATTCTGATTTCTCAATTGCTCATTTTCCTATTTAAATTTAATAGCAGTTAAGGAAATATATTTTCTTGGGGAAGATGATGTTGAAGCTTCATATGATTACAACATGTGAGATTGTTTCCTTAACTGTTTCTCCTTTTGTTGCAACTCTACTTGTAGATTCCCTATTTCCTCTGTACTAATCCTTGTTGTTTCCTCTACCCTAGCCAATGCTTTTGTATTTATTTGTTGCATAGTTTTTGTGGTTTCACTTATTTTTACTTGAAGGTACTCTCTTTCTCAGCCATTTATTTTTCCAATTGCTTTGTCTTACTTACCAAATTGTGCAATTTTTCTTCATTTCTTCTTAATTTTTCCTCGAGGAATACAATCCTCCTTCTCTCTTCCTTTAATTCCATCTGAATTCTTGATACAACCATGGCTTTCACCATTTCATTTTCTTCTTCAAATTCCTCCTCCTCTTGTAATTGAGAAGAATTTTTTGGGTCATTCACTGGTTCTTTATCTTCCCTTCTTCTAACAATTGGGGACAGATAGGGAGAGTTTTCAATTTCACCATCCTCATACTCCTCTGAGGCCTCCTTCTCTTCAGATTGAGAGTGAATTATTTTAGGGGATTCAAAAGACTCTCGAATAGGTGTCTTATTAGGAGATGGGAGTGGAGCTTGAGGAGGGATATGAGGTTGTTTAGTCAATTGCTCAGGTGGTTGGTCTATTTCATGGACTTCAAAATTTCCCTGCTGGTCTTCAAAAATTGGGGTTTCCTCAAGAGTTGAAACAACATCTTCCACTATACTAGGGTTTTATTTTTCTATTTCTCGCTTCTTCTTTTTGGCTATACTATGGGTTACCCTAATAGACTCCGATGATTTCCTCCTTTTCTTGTCTTTTTTGTGTTTCTTATTAGAGGATTCTCCTTTTACTAGCTTTTCTGTGGGTCCCTTTATAATTTTTTTTTTCTACTTCTTAACAGGTGTAGACAAAAACTCCAACCATCCTTGTTTAACAGTTTCTTTCTTCAAGAAATGGTTCTTAATGATTAAATGTATCAACCCATGATATTTAATGGAAGATATTCCTCTAGATTTTACCCTAATTATCATAGAGGAAATTTGGGAGAATAGGAATGCAGGTAAATTGATTTTGGTGGAAGGGTCTGCATTTCCATACCTTAAATGTATCAAAAATTGCATTCCAGGTCCCCAAACAGCTCCGTACTAACCTTCACAAGTGAAGAATTTCATTAGCTAGCTGACTATAGTTCTCCATGGTTCCTCTAGGCTGTAATGTGAAATTCCATGTGGTTCTCCTTTATGCAATATAATTTCTGGCTTTTTCTCTGGTTCTCTAAAGAATGTTTGTCACTAAATCTTCATATTTTATTTGTCCTTTCTCTACTGGCCTTGCTTTAGCAAGAATTCTAGAAATTTCACTTATCACTTCTAGAGTGACTTCAATTACCTCACCCTAGACTCTGGTTACATAAACATGGAAATTCCTGACGAATTCCTCCACTAACTCCTGCTGGAATCCTTCATATTTCAATACAAAATAAAACCACCCAACTTCTCTTAATAACCTTTTCTATTTCTGGGTCAAGAATAAAATTCTCCGACTCTGCATTGCGCTTGTTTCCCATGATACCCTGCTCTGCAACTTCGTTAGAAGAAAAAATGGCTACCTCAATTTAGTAAAAGTGCAAAATGACACCTTTTTTAACTGAATGAATTTTAGAAAGATTTCACGTCAGTCACACATGTCATTACTAAATGCAATTAATTATCCGGACGATCCACACACCACCATCATGTACTTTCCATTCATAATTTTTTACTTTGATGGCACAGTTGACATCAGTGAATTTATTGAAAGGGACTTGTGAAACTCACCATTAACTACCATTACTGTCACAGTCTTTTTAAAATCTATCCTTGTTTCCCCCGCCAGATTTGAAATGATTATATTTATTTATTATAACTTAAATAACTCTTTTGGCGGAGAGTCCTATGCTAACACATACTTTATTCCAAATTATAACAACAAAATCAAAGAGATAATATTTAGAAATAATGTGTACCTCTTAATAATGCCAAAGTTCATTTGCACGCTCCAATTAACTCAGTTGGCATTTAATTCCGAAGAATTAATTAAATAAAAGCATGAAATCAACTTGAAGGAAAGCGGTAGAAACTTAAGATGTCCCCAGGAGTCTTCAAGGCCTTTCAGGAGCTCTCAGGAGCTCCTAAGAGAGAATTGAAGTTGATCCATGAAGACCACCATTTCCGGTTTTCAGCCATTCCTTTTTTTTTTCATTTTTTTCTCCAAGAGATAAACTGTCATTTAATGGTTTTCAATCTATCTCCTTTATTGAGAAGGAAAATCTATCTATGACCATTAACTACCATCACTCTTCTCTCACCATCAATAGGCACTAACTGTACAACTCCATTATCAAACATCTGGTCAATCTTGTATGCGCCCAACCACCTTGTGTGGAATTTTCCTTTAAATTCATGAAACTTAGAATTGAACAACAATGCCCAGTCTCCTCTTATGAATATTCTTGTTACAATATGTTTATCATGTCACTCCTTCCTTTGTTTTTGGATCATTTCTGTATATTGGAGGGCCTCCATTCTCATTTCATCATGCCGGTTTAGTTGCAAAACTCTTCTCTTCTCTAATTCTAATAAACTAATTCTGATGTCCAATGTTGTCCTCAATGTCTGTAATTTAAATTCGACTGGCATAACTGGAGTCTTCCCATATACTAGTTCATATGAGGAAAACCCAGTGGTAGTCTTCCAGGTAGTGTTATATGCCCAGACTGCTTTATCCAGTTTCTATGCCCAATCTATTTTTCTCAATGACAGTTTTGTGAGAATATTTTCTAATTCTCGGTTGGTGACCTCCACCTGCCCATTTTCTTGTGGATGATATGGAGTAGATCTTTTGTGTGTCATTTCATATCTCTTCATGAAATCTTCCATCATTATAGACATGAACTATGGTGCTTGATTAGAAACTACTTCCCTCGGTGCACCAAACCTCTACAAGATATGCTTGTATAGAAAATCGGCCACCTTGTCTTCTATTGCTGCTGGTAGAGCCTTTACTTTTGTCCACTTTGTAACATAATCCGTGCAAACCAGAATGTAATGTTGTCCCTTAGAAGGTGGATCAATAGGTCCCAAAAATTCAATGCCCCACTTTTCAAACTGGTCAAGAGCTATTTGTGGCTCTAATGGCATCTCCATTGTCAATGTCACCATTGGCATTCATCACAATGTTTCACAAAGAATGAAACATATTTTTTCATTGTCGACCAACAATAACTAGCTCCTAGGAGCTTATGAACGGTCCTAATCACAGAGTAGTGTCCTCCCTCTGGCTCATGATGACATGTGTGCACTACATCATAGACATCAATCTCAACAACACACTTGTGGAGAACATGGTCAAGGCACATTTTAAATAGTAAATCGTTTATCCACTGAAATCTAGAACTTTCACGAATCAACCTCTTTTTCTATTTAAAACTGAAATGATTGGGGCATTTCCCTATTATGAGGTAATTTAAAATTTCAAAAAACCATGGTGGATGTATTGATATTGCAAATAAATGTTCATCTGGGAATGCATCATCAACTAGTTCCTGATTACCCTGCAAAAAAATTCTTGACAAGAAATTAGCAACAACATTGTCTTTACCAGGCTTGTCTATTATAGTTACATCAAATTCCTGCAACAATAACAACCATCTTATGATATTCCCACCTACAACAACCTTTTTCATCATATATCTCATTGCAGCATGGTCTGTGTGGATGAATATCTTATAACCTGTAATATAATGCCTAAACTTGTTGATTGCATAAATTACAGCCAAATTTTTTTTCATTGGTTGTATAGTTTCTTTCTGTAGGATTTAAGTTTTTACTAATATAATAAATTGCATGCATTGCATCATTATCATCTTTTTTTCCCAGAATTGCACCAATTGCAACATTAGAAGCATCAGAATGGATATGAAATGGCATTCCCCACACAGGTCCTTTTATGATTGGGGAAGTGGTTAAGGCTTTCTTAAGTTTATCGAAATATTGTTGGCATTCCTCTATCCATAAGAATTATGCATCTTTCTTGAGTAAAGTGAACAGAGGTCCAACAATTCTACTAAATCCCTCTATGGATCTTTTATAATACCCAACATGTCTAAGAAAACTACGAACTCCTGTTTGATTTATTGGGACTTCAATATTTTGTACAACTTCAACTTTCTTAGGGTCAACCTTAATTCCTTGTTTTGAGATATGGTGACCAAGTACAATTCCTTTTGTCATCATCAAAGAAAATTTCTCATGGTTTAAGGATAGTCTATGGTCTTTACACCTTTGTAAAACTATGTTTAAACTCTCAAGATCTTCCTCAAATGTTTGTGCATGTACGGTAAAATCATCCATATACACCTCCACACATGAGGTTGTTAAATCAACAAAGATAGCTAAAACAACTCTTTGAAAGGTAGCTAGTGCATTACATAGCCCAAAGGGTAAAATAGTGTAGGCATATGTACCCCAAGGACAAGTGAAAGTAGTTTTTTCCTAATCCTTAGGAGCCACTTGTATTTGGTTATAACTACTAAAACCATCCAAGAAGGAAAAATAACTGCTGCCAGCAAGATTGTCAAGTACCTGATCAATGAATGGTAAAAGAAAATGATCCTTTTTGGTGTCTTTATTTAACTCCCTATAATCAATACATACATGCCACTTTCCATTCTTATTTGGAACAATAACCAATGGGGAAACCCATTGACTATCTGATATTGGATAGATGAATCCTGCTTTTAACAACTTTTCTATTTCTTGCTTGACAAGATCTCTCAAAACGTGATTAATTCTTCTTTTCCCTTGCCTCACTAGTTTGATATCCTCTGTATAAATATGGTGTGTACAAATGGAAGGATGGATTCCTCTCATATCCTTGTATTCCCAGGAAAAAGCTTTGGTAAGATTCTCTAAAATTTTTTTCAATTTTTTTTCCTTTGAAGAGGACAAAGATGAACTAATAAATAGAGGTTTATCCCCTGCTATAGTGATTTCCTTAGTTTCATTCTTTGTATCTGTGTTGTTAGAATATGTGTACTAATTAGAAAGTAAACTAACACACCAGTGAAACATTAGATTGAAAGAAACTAATTTAGAAAAGACAAATGCAAACTCTAAATAATAGTAGCTCCTTCAAATGCATTCCATTGTCTTTTATCTCCAAGGATTCGATTCAAGTTATTGGCTCTCAGTTGGTTTAAGCAGTGACTTGTTAGAATGACAACTTAGGAGAACAAGATTGATGCAAAATGAATGTCTATTGTTAATGATTTAAACTATACTTATGAACTTAAAATGCTTATGATATGAAATTGCTAAAATGCTGATTCGAATGCAACTATAGTAATTGCACTTAAAATCTAGGATGAAATCTACTCACGAAAGGTTGTATTTATAGATTTTTGAAAGGCGGGAATCTAGTTGGAAAAGATCAATAGTTGAGTTCAAACTTGTCAAGATGAACGGTGTGAGATTTTGGAAGTTGAGAGAAAGATGGAGAATGTTTTCAACCCACGAAACTATCTTCATTCAAAAATGGAGACAAACATGCTCTTTGTCTTTTCATTTATTGAAAAGTTAGTTGAAGTTTGAAGATAATTCTTAATTAAATAAATGAATTTATTTAATTATATGTGACATATATTTTGGAAAATTCCATAATTAAATAATTATTTAATTATGTGAGAGGTGAAAAAGGTATGTAATTAAATATTTACAATATTTAATTATGTGAGGTGTTGGATGAATTAGAAGAATATTCCATAATTTGAATTTAAACATTCAAACTTTGGAAATAAAAATGATAATTAAGTAAATAAATTTATGAAATTTATTTAATTTAATTAAGAGGAAAATAACAATAATAAAATAAACTTATTTAGTTAATTTAAACTAGACGAATTAGAAAAATGAATGATATAAATAGATAATTAAATTTATTTACATGTAGACAACTTTAGAATATTAATTAAATAATTCATATTTAATTAATTAACAAGTTTGATTAACCGTGACCATTTTTAGATGTATACATTTTTCCCCTCTTTGAAGTGATGTGTTTTACACATTACTTTAAAGAATTTGATTTGCAAATTGAATGATGTTATATGCCCCCTCGAGAGATAAAAAGCATGATTTGAATGATGATGATGATGATTTGAAAGAATTTCGATGATTTTTGGAGCAAAATTGGTGATTTAGCTCTCGAAACAACACTTCGCATAGTAAAAATAAAAATAAACCCTCTTTTTAACCCCCTTAAAAGGTGGAAAAGCTGAAAATTCATTGTGATTTGAATAGTAGCCATTTGCAATTTTTAGAGCTTTGAGAAGAATTTTCGAGATGTCGATCCGTTACGAGTGCCACTGATTCGAGAGAGCCCACCATCATCAAAGAATAGTTGTGTATGGAGCTTTAGTAAGTTGATTTGATCCTCTTTCATGAATTTGAAATCGTATTTTTTAAGATTTTTTCAATTTTTTGGATTTTTAATATTTTTGACATTCTATTTTAGTGCATAGAATGTTACTTTAGTGCATGCGAGCCTTAGTTTAGCGCATAGATTAGGTAGTTTAGCACATAGAGTCCTACGTAAATAATTTTTGGTTTAGCGCATAGGTTCCCAAATTAGCGCATCAACAAATAGATTAGTGCATTTATGAGTAGATTAGCGCATCGGCCAGAATGGCATACTGGACTTGATAGAATAGCGCATTTGTTGTTCAAATAGCAGATTGGCTAGAATAGCGCATAGATGAAACAAAGTAGTGCATAGACTTGATAGATTAGCACTTTGATGAAATAGAGCATTAAACCTTTGTTTTAGCGCATCCATGGATAAAGTTGCGCATTGATGGATTGTTTTAGCACATCCATGAAATTTTGTTCAATTTTAAATTTTTGAAGTGAAAATGATATGTGCTTGATGATTGTTGCTAGATTAGCTAGCTGATTTTATTCTTTTAAATAACATCAGGGATAGAGTAGCTTGATTTGATAAATTTTCTTTCCCGATTGAAAAAACAAATAGTAATAAATCTAATAAATTTGATTTCCTACTTGAAAGATGAATAGTAGAGAAGATTTGATAAATTTGATTTCATGATTGAAAGACAAATAGTAATGATTGGATGTTGAGCCGATTAGCTGTTAAATTTATTTCCATGTGCGATTGAAAAACCAATAGTAGATAATGATAAATTTTCCTTCCCGATTGAAGAAAAAATAATAAAGATTGATAGATTTGATATTGATTTGCTTCAATTGATTGAATATGATTTTCTTGATGCTTTCTTGTGATTCCTTGCTAATTGATGTGATTTTGATGTACTTGGTGTTATAGGAGGATTTTAATATCCTCCAGATCAGAGAGCGATTTCCCCATACATGGGACATGATTCCCAGACTATCTTAGGCAGAGATAGGGGTTATTGCGAGATGTGGGTTGGGTTACCTACTTAGGATCCCATAGTATAGGGTCAACAGGGTACTATTGACCGCACTAGCTAAGAGATGGCATAGTGACCATAATACATTTCACTTGCTGACGGGAGAGATTACAGTGACACCTGAGGATGTCTATAGGATTCTGGGCATCCCAGTACTTGGCAAGCTTGTGATCTATGATCACAAGGAGATTGTGGGGAAAGATGCCTTGCGGAGAGTATTTCAGGATCGTCATGCGGGCGGGTATGAGATTTATTGGAGGGATATAGTATAGGGATATGCCCCTCTACCATTAGTTCTAGCAAGCTTTATTGGTGGATTCCTTTGTCCTGATCGTAGGTCAAAGGGACTATCAGTAGGTTGGGGTCAGATTCTAGAGGACATGCTTCTCCATCAAACTAGATATGCATGGGGATCATGCATGCTTGCTCATCTGTACCATGATCTTCATTAGGTGGTGTACATGGATGGGAAGAGTATCTCAGCAGGAGTTACTCTTTTATAGATTTGGGCATGGGAGCATTTTTCTATTACTCACCCCATTGTTCAGAGAGATCGCCCGCTGGGCCACCCATATGTATATGCTTACATAGGTCCCCTTGTCCATCTGATGTTTGGCAAGTTAGAGTACTAGCGAAGGGTATTGGATGACATGGATACCGTCATCTGGAGACCGTATCTTGACTGTGAGCCCTAGGATGAGGATGACATAGAGCTTCCGTACTGCGGGATAGCCAAGTATATGATTGGCCAGACTCCCTTCATCATCGAGCAATTTTTGGTCATGAGATTCTTGAGATAGTATGGTCGGGTACAAATGATGCCACATGGAGTGGCACACTATGCTAGGCACCGTGAGGATGTGCCAGAGTGGGGGTCATTTATTACTTTTGAGGCAGCCAGGGATGAGTATATGGATTTGTAGCCAAATTTTTGGGCTATTCATCATGAGGTTACACATGCTCAAATGACAGATGAGTATGTTGCTTACTTCTATTCACATCCATTTGCGAGACTGACTAGTCTAGATGAGCTTGCCCCACTATTAGGTGGACCAGTTCTTTGATGGGCATGATGGCAACCATAGGCATAGGAAGGGTAGGTAGGGCTAGCACAGGCAGGGTAGGCACAGGTAGGGCTGGCACGGGCACGGTAGGCACAGGCAGGGCTAGTATAGGCAAATGATATAGGTGGGTTAGTGATGGAGGTGGATGAGGAGAGTGATGAGGATGAGGAGGAGTCAGATAGCTCTGAGGATAGTGGTGATGATGGGGATGATGGAGATGGTGGGAGTGAATAGATATTCTTCTTTGATGTTCCTTTCAGGACAAGACCTCGCATAGCCAGAGTGGTGGACCAGCTGAGTACTTCGGCTCCACGCTTCACTATTAGAGCTCTATCACAGGGATAGTTGGATAGCTTGCAGGCAGAGGTTCAGACTCTTTGGAGTCAGCTAGCACAGTCATAAGCTACCATCAGTCATTTACAGGAACAGGATACACAACCACCACTTCCTAACCCATAAATAGATCAGCTGATAGTAGAGCGGGATAGCTTTAGAGAGCGGTGCATTCATGTGGAGGGAGTAGAAAAGAGACTCCCGAGGTCAGTTGAGAGCACCTCCATTGGATAGGTTGTGACAGAGGGACTGGAGACTGCTCGGTAGGATGAGTATTATAGGATGAGATATTTTGAGGCAGTGCCGCCCGAGCAGAGAATAGCATACACGTAGTCAGGCACTCGGTCATGGACCTACTCATGCAGTCACACCAAGAGTGCCACTAGGAGTGTGGGACAACCCATTATACGAGAGATCAAGACTTTTGGCAAGAGAGATCCAACAATACCTACCACCTCGGGAGACAGTTTTAGCCATGTTCCACGTCCGGATGCCCCTCAGTGATGAGTGATTGATACATCCTGCAATTGTATTTGATATATCTTGTTAAAACATTTGATATCCTTGTACCCATGGACATTTTTTTTGATGAGATTTATGATATGTAGTGGTGTTTCAATATGTATGTGTCATTGATGATTTATGATGAATGATTATGTATGCATGTTTATTTCTATATGTTATGATATTTATGATTTTTATGATAATGATGCAATGATGATGTAATGTAAATGATTTAAAGATTCTACATTATGTATGCAGTATGTATGAATGTAAATGGATGTACTTTTATTTTCCTCAATACATGATGATGCAAATAATGTTTGATGTACATGAAATGATATATATGAAAATTTAACAATGATGAAATGAATGATAATAATGAATGACATGATAATGAATGGATAATAATGATAATGATATGATAATGAATGATGTTGAAAAATGAAATGAATGAATGATAACGAAATGATACATAATCATATGATGCAATTGATGTGAAAACGATATCCTAAAATGATGACATGAAATGGATGCATCTTTCTTTTATCAATGTACATTTATGCAAAATGATGTGAAACAAATGATAATGCAAATGTTGTGAAATGATATAATATGAGATGAATGATTAATGAATAATATGTACTTAATGAATGATTATGCACATGAGATGAAAATGATATGATATTTAAAGATGGATAGTGATCATGATGAACTAAATGAGATTGAATAATGATGATAATGATAACAATAAAATGAAATGAAATGATGTGAAAATGAAAATATGCAAATGCAATGATAACGATAAATCTGAATGAATAGTCATAGTGAAATGATAATGTGATGAGATGCAATAAATGTCCAAGTGTACTCAATTGTTGTTTTAAAAAATATATGAAAATTTTTCCAACCTTCAAAAATCTACTTAGACAGCCACCAAAATGTAAATCTAAATGAATCATGCAGTCTTAGAATGTAATAATGAACCATTCTCATGTTTATCATTCTATGAGCCAATGTTGCACATGATTTTTCATCATT
The DNA here is from genome assembly GCA_007115665.2 of Sequoiadendron giganteum. Lineage (NCBI taxonomy): Eukaryota > Viridiplantae > Streptophyta > Pinopsida > Cupressales > Cupressaceae > Sequoiadendron > Sequoiadendron giganteum. The sequence goes on along the minus strand of CM021102.1, from coordinate 48,646,805 downwards.
GAGCCCTTTTGATATTTTGAAATTTAGTACAAGCATCAAAGGGGATATTAGCATCAATGATGACTTGACTACTGCTTTCATGATGTTTGATGTAGCAAGTTAATACAAGCATCGAGGTATAATTGAACCAAGATGACCTGAGTATTGTTTTCATAAATAGACAAAAGTTAACTATTTTCCAATGCAAATTTCGAAATTTCATCAGTGATACATTGTAGAGCATGGCCCATGACCAATTTGCACAATACTAGTGATTAGCTTACAAACAACAAGCAAAGAAAAATCATACTCCTTCCTTGTGATTCTAGTTTAGTACATCATTGAACCACTCCAAACATATGATGTCATCAAATGTCAAAACAACAATTCAACTTATGCTTTAAGTTTGTCATTCATTTTAGTCAGATTAAGATCATCCAATTTGTTTCAATTTTCTATCAAATAGTCGTTTAGACTCAGTTTTGAATGGACAAGCTTGTTGTTTCTAATATTCTGATGCTTTAACATATGTTGTTGTTTTCCCAAAAATCTCCAAGAAGTGAATTTAAGATCATCCAATTTGTTTCAATTTTCTATCAAATAGTCGTTTAGACTCAGTTTTGAATGGACAAGCTTGTTGTTTCTAATATTCTGATGCTTTAACATATGTTGTTGTTTTCCCAAAAATCTCCAAGAAGTGAATTACCCCCTAATGACCCTTCACTCTAACTCTTGTTAGACACAATTACTGCTAAGGATAACCCTAATCATCAATAAATGATGAAATCCTTGTCATTTCAAAGAGATGTTAGGACGCATGATGCAGATGTGATGGCGAGGCATGCATGTGATGTCGATGAAAGATGGATATGAAAAATGTATCCCAATAAATGAGAGAGCCAAACAAAATCACAAACAATGCCTATTTTCTAGGTTTTCACCATTTGTTTTTATTGCACTTTTTCCTGATTTTATGATTTTTTTGTTGTTAGCAAGATGCATGTTTGCCAGGATTTTATCAAGGCAACAATTTTTTCTCTTTTTTTTTTGCATTTTTGCTCTTTTTTATTTTATTTTTTTTATGATTTTTTAGGACTTTTTATATTGTTTTTGATATTTTTAGGCATAAAAATTCTTCAGGTGAATGTTGTTGGTTGGGTCTTCAAACAAGTCCCCTTCTGATGTTGACAACTGATATGCCCCCGATCCATATGTGGAAATGATAATGAACGGCCCTAACCAATTAGGTTCAAACTTGCCTTTCTTTTCCCGATCTTGTTGATTACGAGGGTTTTCCTTAAGAACCGAGTCACCCACTTGAAAAGGTCATGATTTGACTCTTTAATTGTAGTTAAAGGACATAATTTTTTGATATCCCTTTAAATGATTAACTACAACTTGACGTCATTCATCAAGCAGTTCTAGCTCTTGCAACCTTGATACTCTATAGTCTTCATCATTTATCAACCCCTTTAGGGATACTTGAAGTGATGGAATCTCAACTTTCAGTGGTAGAATGGCTTCTTCTCCATAGACCAAAGCATATGGAGTAGCACCTGTTGGTGTGCAAATACTTGTTCTGTATGCCCATACTGCTGGATTTAATTGGACATGCCAATCACAGCCTACCTCATTCACTGTTTTCTTCAAAATCTTTAGGATTGTTTTGTTTGAAGCTTCAACTTGACCATTCCCTTGTGGATAATAAGGTGTAGAGAACCTGTGTTGGATACAAAATCTTTCATAAAGTTCATCAACATCCTTATTTTTAAAGGGTCTTCCATTTTCCGTGATAATGGAGTTAACAATGCCATATCGACAGATGATATAGTTCAAAATGAATGAGGAGATTTGTTTACCAGTAACAGTTGTTAGGGGAAAAACTTCAACCAACTTAGTACAATACTTTGTGGTTGTGATAATGAATTTGTGTCCATTTGAAGATGATGGGTGTATCTTTCCAACCAAATCCAATCCTCATTGAGCGAAAGGCCATGTTGTGGTGAAGGGTTGTAATTCCTGAGTAGGAGCATGAATGAGATTCCCATGAATTTGACATTTTGCACATTTATTAACAAAGATGAATGATTCTTTTTCCATGGTTGGCCAGTAGTAACCCAATCTAACAAGTTTCTTTGCTAAGGTTAGTCCACTTGAGTGTGTCCCACAAATGCCACCATGTACCTCTTGTAAGGCCTTTTTCGATTCATCATGTTCGAGACATCTAAGAAGGGTACCATCAAGACCACGTCGGTATAAGACGTCAGCAATTAAGGTGTAATGAGAGGATTGATGTATGAAATTCCTTTTCTAATTTCTAGACAAGTCTAAAGGTAAAATTGTAATCTTTAGGCAAGTATAGATTTGGCCATACAAGGGAGAATCAGAACTGGTTAAGTGGAAAATGATTTGAGTTTATAGATTGTCATAGGTGAGAAAACAATTATTCCACCAGGAAATCATACCGTGCTTGATTCTCTAGCAATTGGAGTAGTGATGTGATTGTAGCCATGGCATCCACTGCTTTATTATCAATACGTGGAATCTGCGTGAACTTGATATCAAAAAAGTATTTCTTTAAATCATCCACCATCCTTTTGTATGGTATTAACTTGTCATCATAGTTTGATATTCTTCATTGAACTGATTTATGACTAGTTGTGAATCACCAAACACTTGTAGTTCTGTGATGTTCCAGTCTATTGCAATTCTCATACCAATTAACAGTGCCTCATATTCAGCTATGTTGTTTGTGTAAGGGAACATTAGCCGATAATATTTTGGAATTGTATGTCCTTGAGGAGTAATGAAAAGAATCCCCACCCCCGAGCCATGTTGAGTGTAGGAACCATCAAAATAGAGTGCCCATTTAATAGTTGTTGTGAATACATCTACATCAGGAAAATCAATGTGTATGGGGTGTTTTGTTGGCATTGGTGCTTCTGCCAACTGATCTGCGATTACCTGTCCTTTTATAGCTTTCTGATCCACATAATGAATTTCAAACTCACTTAGGATCATGACCCATTTAGCCAACCTTCTAGTTAAGGTTGCCTTACTTAGAAGTATTTGAGTGGATCAATCTTAGCCACAAGCTTTATTGTATGAGCTAGCATATAGTGTCATAACTTTTGAGAAGTAATCACTACTGCTAAGCAAGCTTTTTCAATGAAGGTATAATTTAGCTCATGACTTGTCAAAGTTTGACTGATGTAATATATTGCTCGCTCCTTTGCCGAGTTGTCTTCCTATGCCAATAATGCTTCTAAGGACACTTTCGTGGAAGAAATATACAATATGAGTGGCACACCTTGCACTGGTGGAATCAACACTGGTGGATTCATTAGATAATCCTTAATTTGATCAAATGCTGCTTCACATCTATCGTCCCATTTAAATGGAACATTCTTGTGTAAGAGATGGGTAAATGGTAGACTTTTATCTACCAGTTGCATAATGAATCTCCTGATGGATTATAACCGTCCTTGTAATGAGCGTAATTGACTAATGTTCTTTGGTGGTGGCATATCAAGGATTGCTTGTACCTTTGCTGGATCCACCTCAATTCCCTTTGTTGACACAATATATCCTAGAATCTTTCCAGATTTCACCCCAAAGACACATTTCTTTGGATTAAGTCTCACTTTGAATTGTTCCATTCTTTTAAATTTTTTAGATAAGATAGCTATGTGCCCTTCCTTGGTGTGTGATTTAGCTAAAATATCGTCGACATAATCCTCCATGAATGTGTGCATCATGTCATGAAAAATGGTAGTCATTGCACATTGATAGGTAGCTTCTGCATTCTTGAGTCCAAATGACATTACATTCTAGCAATATGTACCCTAAGGACATGTGAATGTTGTTTTATCCTGATCCTCTGGTGCAATATTTATTTGGTTGTATCCTGAAAATCTATCCATTAGTGAATACATAGAATGGCCAGCAGTCAAGTCTACAATCATATCTATGTTTGGTAGAGGAAAGTCATCCTTAGGGCATGCTTTATTCAAATCCCTAAAATTTGTACAAATTATTATTCTTCCATCGGGCTTTGAGATAGGTACGATGTTGGAAATCCATTCTGCATAGTCGATAGACCGAATGAATCCGACATCTAAAAACTTCTTTAACTCCTCCTTAACCAATAATGCAACATGCGGATGCATTTTTTTGAGTTTTTACTTCACAGGTTTTGCCCTCGACATGATAGATAGATGATGCATGATGAGATCTGGATCTAATCCAGGCATATCCGCGTAGGACCATGCAAAACTGATTTGATTGTTCTTAAGAAATTCTATGAATCCTGATATTTCCTCTTTTGTTCATGATGTGACCAATTGCAAGATTTTGGGCTATTTCATAGTACCTATATTGAGTGCCTCCATTGGTTCTATTAGAATAGAATACCTTTCCTGATAGTGCTCAGGAAGAGTGTCAATTTTCCCATCCTCTAGTGCCTTTGAAAACACTATTCGATATGCTTTTTATTTTTCTCTTTTCCTGATCTAATATTGCCTTTGTTAGATTTTCACCATTAGATCTTTCTTTTATGTTATTTATTTGATAGCTAAGAAACTTGGCACTTTCTTGTCGAAAACTTTGATCTTGTGAATCCCTGGTGGAACTTGTTTCTAATTGGGATGAACAAAGGAAGTTTATGATGGTTTCGTCATTTGGAAAAGTTGGGATATCTATTGGTGCGATTTGTTCCCAATCAATGAGTTTGAGATAAACCAAAGGAAATGGGTCATTAGGTTGAGTAAGGTCACTAGCGGTTAGGGTCATGATGCTATCATCAGCTTCATTATGGGAAAGATCTAGGATGGTATCTTGTTGTTGATGATCTATCTCACTTTGAATCGAATCGTTCTCACTTGCGTCATGATTGCTTTGTAAAACGTAATCAAGCGGAGGCCTTGAGATTTCCCCTTGTACAAATGTGGGTGTGAATTTTTGTATGACATCCACTTTTTTATCTCTCTAGAATTTATCATCAAAGATGGTGTCCCATTCATATTCATTGGAGTCAGTGTCAAAATTGTTTTCTTGAACTCGCAGAATTGTTTCAGCTAACTCCTCATTGGATGGTCTTTGTGCTACTTCTTCCTTTGTATCCTCACCATATCCTAATCCAGTCTTATCCTTTGGGTGCATTATTTTTAGTTGGATAGTTTCAACAATACCATCCTTTATTTTTCCTATAGGGCCATTTCCTTCATAATCCATTTGTTGCATTATTGCATAACCTTTTCCATATTGCTTTGTGGGTAACTTGACATGTTGTACTGATTCTTCTGTATCTTTATAGAGCCAATCAAGGATAGCTCTATCTTCCATTTCATTTTCTTTGATAAATATTCCATCAAACTTGGTGATGGGAATTGAAGCTGAGGTTAAAGTTGTTGTAGCCTGTTGTATGAATGTTGATGGCTGACCATGGGATCTTGGAGATATGGGTAGATTAGAGAGACATAAGGAATATTCTCCCACCCAATTATCTTTTAATTTTAGCTTGGTGCCAAAATTACTTATCATTTCTCCTGCTTGTTCATTGTATTTGAAGGTAGAAATGGCCAAAGCCTCTCTATTATGTGGGATGAGTGTGTCCTAAGTTGCTCTTAGATTAGAACAAGTTTGACTACTAATGTGATCAGCTGGTATTGTTACTTCTTGTCCATCATATGGAAACTTCAAGCATTGATGATAAGTAGATGGAACAACTTGCATATCATGGATCCATGGATGACCCAAGAGTATGTTATAGGATAGATCCTGATCTAGAACCTGACAAAAGGTATTCTTCACAACATGTCCCACTCTAATTGGTAACATGATGAGGCCTTTGGAAGCTCTCTCCTCATCATCATATGCCTTGATTGTAATTTTCCTTCGTGGATCTATAGATTCTTCTGAATATCCCAAAGAAAGGACCAATTTCAAAGTACAAATGTTTAATCTGGCTCCCCCATCTATTAGGACACATCTAATTCGGGCTTTATGAACCATAACCTCTAGGTAAAGCGATGAATTATGTGGATGGGTCATGGATTATTCATACTTCTCAGTAAAGGATAAACATATGGATGAGGACAACTGTCCCACCATGGCTTGAAATTTATTGATATCTAGATCAAGAGACACATTTGAGTCAACAAGTGCTCTTTCCAGAATGTCCTTGTGTGCAGGTGATAATTTTAAGAGCTCCAAGATAGAAATTTGGGCCGATGTTTTTCGTAGTTGATCGACCAAATTGTATTGAATTGGAGGGGGAATTTATGCCTTGGATGAACTTCCTTTTACAATGATTTTGGCTTGTCCCCTTGTCGTAGTATTGACCTCTCGATATTCTTGTTTACCTTTGATTCTGATAGCATTGATTTGTTGATCATTCGTATAAATATGATTGATAATGGTGTCATAGACATGATTAACATTATTGCCTTTGTCACCCGAAGATTCCCCTTTTTGATAATTGGGGAGAGGATCCTTGAATTCCTGATGGTCATCATTGGCATTATGTCCCTCAACCATTATGGTACAATTATCAATCAAATCTTGAACAAGATTCTTTAACCCTTGACAATTATTTGCCTTGTGACCCTTGCATCTATGATAATCATAAAAGTGTGTCATTCCATGATGGTGGTTTAACTTGAGGCTCATAATCTATTTGTGGTGGAAATGTAATAGCATTTTGATTCAATAGTTCTTTAAGAATGGACTCCAAAGATTGGCCCAAGGGAGTAAAACTCTATCAATTTAAAAAATATGAAGATCTAGGTGTATTTGAATTTTGATTATTGCCAAGATTATTACCGCGATTATTGGTCACATTTCCTTGATTGGAAATATTGCCTTGGGTACTAGAATTTCTAGCATTATTGCTATGTTGGACACTTGATACATTAAGAATGGTAGGCTTCACATTCACGTTGTTAGCATCTACTACCCCATCATTCAAAACATTTTTATTTTGAGTCCAAAATCGTGACTTGTCATTGTTGTTACTATTGTTGTTGTTGTTGTACGAATTTGGACCTTCTTTATCGAGTTTCAAAACTCCATGCTTGACCAAGGCACCTTCAATAGTAATCACATTTTCAATCAATTTTTCAAATGATTGGGGACAGTGAAGGTTTAGCCTATAACTCATCTCTTGATTCAGACTGTCAATAAAGATCTCCATCTTCTTTGTTTCAGGAATAGGATGAGAGTATAGGGTGAAGGATTCTCCTACCTTTTGTTTCACTTTACACAGATCAAGCATGGTTATCTGGTGTTGGATATTGTAGGAGTATTGCAATAACACCTTAATTGGTGACGTCTTATACCGGTGTGGTCTTGATGGTACCCTCCTTAGATGTCTCGAACACGATGAATCAGAAAAGCCTTACAAGAGGTACATGGTGGAATTTGTGGGACACACTCAAGTGGACTAACCTTAGCAAAGAAACTTGTTAGATTGGGTTACTATTGGCCAACCATGGAAAAATAATCATTCATCTTTGTTAAGATATGTGCAAAATGTCAAATTCATGGCAATATCATTCATGCTTCTGCTTAGGAATTACAACCCTTCACCATAGCATGGCCTTTCGCTCAATGCGGATTGGATCTGGTTGGCAAGATACACCCATCATCTTCAAATGGACACAAATTCATTATCATAGCCACATAGTATTTTACTAAGTGGATCGAAGTTGTTCCCCTAAAAACTGTTACTCGTAAACAAATCTCCTCATTCATTTTAAACTATATCATTTATCGATATGGCATTCCCAACTCAATTATCACAGACAATGGAAGACCCTTTAAAAAATAGGATGTTGATGAACTTTGTGAAAGATTTCGCATCCAACACAGGTTCTCTACACCTTATTATCCACAAGGGAATGGTCAAGCTAAAGCTTCAAACAAAACAATCTTGAATATTTTGAAGAAAACAATGAATGAGGTAGGCCATGATTGGCATGTCCAATTAAATCCAACATTATGGGAATATAGAATAAGTATTCACACACCAACAGGTGCTACTCCCTATGCTTTGGTCTATGGAGCACAATCCATTCTACCACTAGAAGTTGAGATTCCCTCACTTCAAGTATCACTAAAGGGGTTGATAAATGAT